>JACEFZ010018842.1:295000-319616 GCA_014155875.1 Cepaea nemoralis | reverse complement strand
TGGTAAGTCAGCTAGGATAGCCGTGGTAAGTCAGCTAGGACAGCCGTGGTAAGTCAGCTAGGACAGCCGTGGTAAGTCAGCTAGGGCAGCCGTGGTAAGTCAGCTACAGGTTATTGGAGAGAAGGTTGTGAAACACGTCAGTGAGAGGGAAGTCGACATTTGTGACCACATTACGAGAAAGGGAAAACTGGCACATAGTGTAGTAACTGACCCGATGTATGGACACAAGAGAGAGGAACATAGCGAGAGAGAGAGATTAGGTGGGGGAGGGGGGGAGGGTAGAGAGAGGGGAGGTGAGTGTAGACATTCTGTCGTGACGGCAACCAAACATCAGCATGGCAGCTGATGTACTCTATCGGGGATCGCCAGATGAGGAGAAGAGTAAGCGCCAACACCAGTTGGCCAGCCATTTAATGAGGAGGATAATGATGACGATGGCTTGCCTCATATCTGCTTCTGTCTGCTGACTAGTGTGTTTGCTCAGATCTACGAGTCCATGCTGTCTCCAATCTGATTGCTCATGCTTACTTATCTCTGTTGCCTTTATCGTGTGCTGTAAGTGCCAACTAAAGCCCATTAACTTATTACGAGCTCATTACGAGTCAATCACAGACAGAAGAAGTCGACTACAAGCGGCCACAAGTTACAGGACAATAGAGGTCAACAGAAGACAGACATACGTGAACAAGCAAAGGTGGACTCGATGTAATAGACTAGCAGTCTGGCAATCACGCACGCACACACATACACGCGCGCGCACACACCCACACGCGCACGCACACAAACACAAACACACGCATCACGAATGTTGCTCTCCGGACAAGAATCCTGGAGCAAACTGAATGTGTGGCCTAGACAAGACAAGACTGGCAGATAGCACAATCAGGAAATGATCGGAAATTGCAATCCATCACAGCTGGGAGACTCAGAAAGACCGGTTGGTCGGCGATTGCTCCAGCAGTCGGTGTCACAGATAAAGGCGTCCTGGAAGAATTACACACTAGGTCTTTTAAATTATCACTGGTATATCTCTCTTCCTCCATCTATGTCCCTTTTCTATCTCCAAATATCTCCTCTCATCTCTTTCTTCACCGATCTGCAAGTCTCTCCTCTCTTCCTATCTGTTTTTGTTTCTCCCTTTCTCTTCCCTCTCTCCATCTCACCTTCTCTCACCCTCTTCCATTCTCTCTTCTGCCTCGCCCATTGCAATTGCTTCTTCTCCACTCCGTCGATAGATCTCCCATTCTCCACCTCTACCTCCTCTCTCTCTCTCTCTCTCTCTCTCTCTCTCTCTCCTCTCTCTCTCTCTCTCTCTCTCTCTCTCTGTGCCTTTCCCTCTCTTTCTTCTAATTCTCCTTGCACCATTCTCTCACCCCCCCTCTCTCTCTACATCTCCACTGTCTCTCCATCCACGCTCACCCAATATCTCTCCAACCTCTCACCTTGTCCCATTTTTCTCCCCACGTCTTCTCACTATCTCCCCGCTCCAACCCTCCCTCCCACACACTCCGCCAGGTCCCGCACCTCTGCCTGTCTCCGTGTGCCGCCCCGTGAGACACCAGCAAGCTTCCAGCGACAAACACCTAATTTCCCTTGAATCTCGTGCAAGTATTTCAGCTTTCGCCAAGGGTTATCATCTCCATTTGTGAATTATATCAATCCATTGCAATGTTGGTTTTCCCTTTCTTGTAGTTTTGTTCCAAGGCCAGTTTCTGTAATAATATTGTTGGGAAAACTGTACCAGAGACCAAAGTAGTTGCAGGACAAACTGGTCGACTGTACCAGAGACCAAATTAGTTGCAGGACAAACTGGTCGACTGTACCAACATCAAAATAGCTGCAAAAGACACGAGTATAAGGTGACAGAGAGCAAACAATTGCAGTGTGTATGTTAGTCCACTGGCGTGGATGTCCATGTGTGACTCATAGACTGTCTGGTACGCTAGATCCTGACATCCGAGACAGCCTCCCTGTATGTTGTTGTTCCAGGGATGCTTCTCAGGGAACTTCATTGCTGGATCTTCCTGCCCTAGTTCAGCCGGCATGTCCAGCTTGTGTGTTCGTGTGCGTAGATCTCCGGGGTGTGCCATGATCATGTTTTCCGAATAAAATATTGTGTTCTATCTCTTCATATTGACCACATCCTGTTGTTTGTTCAGTTCATGTTCCTCGTTCCAGGCTTGTTCCTCCGTCCTGTATGATATACTCCAGGTAACTGAGCGGTGTCACAGCCTCCAGCCTGGTGTGGTGACCTTCCTTCATCCTGTATGATATACTCCAGGTAGATGAGGTCACAGACTGCAGCCTGGTGTGGTGACATTCCTTCATCCTGTATGATATACTCCAGGTAGATGAGGTCACAGACTTCAGCCTAGTGTGATGACGTACCTTCATCTTGTATGATATATTCCAGGTAGATGAGCGGCGTCACAGACTGCAGCATGGTGTGGTGACGTGCCTTCATCCTGTATGACATATTCCAGGTAGATGCCTAGTGTGGTGATGTTCCTAATTATTTCTCCTTTGTTATGTCATTAGTTGAATTTTTGTGTCATTTTTTTTTTACTTCTGCGATTTTATTCCACGATCTGGATGTTGTGACAAGCCTGGCTGTAAGGTTTGTCTGCAGTTTGTGTCAACAATAGCTTTAAGTTTTTGTAGTTATGTAGGTTGTGACTGTCGCGGAAATTCTTGGAGTTGTCGATCATTGAAAGACTGTCGCGCCATTCGTCTACAGGCAGCCGCCATCCTTTGATGTTGGAGACAGACTGTCCTGATGGGAGTCGGCAAGATCTTTTGTTGTGGGGAAAAGATTCTCCAGATTACGGACCGGCAAGACTTTTTGAAGTACCGGAAACAATTCCCCAGATGAAAGCGGGACAGCGGGCCAGTTGTTTACATCGAGTCGGAAAAGGAGATTAAAAAAAATAGCTTCTCGACGCCTAGTGTCTAGTCAGATTTGTGACGTCATTCAGACACAGTATTAAAACAGTCTGGATAAACAACTTTGGCGGGAGTCGACCAAATGTTGTGAGGCAACAAGGACGTGTGTGATGTTCCTGGTTTGATTATGGAGAGAGACTACAGTGTCTTATGTTGATTTACATCGGCGGACATTTATCCATTGTGTGATTTAGTAGTCTCGATTTCAAACAGGCATAAATATATGGTATTTAATTAAATAGACCCAAATTAGATGATTCTTAGGAATCGAGTGTAGTAATGTGCGTTGTGAGAACGTATTATAGGAGCGTCGGCAACAGTAGGCTATCACGGTGCTTAAACTAGCTAGTGTGAGATATCAATTAACTCGGTGAGTTAATAACAATGTAGTGGGATGATATTTAGGGAGATTGAAAATGGTTGGGGGGATAAAGGAAATATAAAATGGTAGGATCTTCCAGTAGGGTATCTACTGGGTTTCTGCACTTTTCCTTTAGTCTTTCCTTGTCTTACCATGACTCAGACCGATGTGATGAGCTCCTCTGCCTTATGACAGAGTTTAGTTCTCTGTTATATATCTGAGTGCCGCCGTCGGCCTACACTCACCTAATGAAGATCGGAATCGGGTTGCTCTCACCAGGTGTGTTCTCTCTTCAACAGGTTCCACTATGTTTTCCAAAAAGCTAGCAGAAAAGTCATAGAAGAAGATTATGGCTCGATCATTGAAGGCAGTTTTTACTCAGCGGCTTTTGCACTGGGCCCATAACCCAGAGGGTCTGCAAGAACCTGGCCTCTGCTGAGCAGGAACCGATGATCATCTAAGAGTGATTCCTCAGTGGTAGTTCTCATCATAGTAGAGTGAAGATACTTACAATACCACCAGTAACAGGAACAATAGTAGTTATATAGAGAAATTGAAAATTAACATTGCGTTTTTCCAAATGGTGAATTCCTGTGAGACATTAACAATTAACATTGTGTTTTCCAAATGGTGAATTCCTGTGAGAAATTAACTACTAACATTTTGTTTCAAAGTGACAGTAAACATTATTTTACTATACAAGGATTATCAGATCACAGAACTTTTAGTGACATATTAGTTACACTGTGTGTGTCAGATTCATGGTCAGTATTGGACTATATCCACTATTGGTGACCAGGCATCCGGACTATCCAAGAGCCATTGGAGGAAGTCGACACCTGGCCGGAGAGACGCATCATTTGGTGAGGTCCTTCTGTACTTGATCTATGGTGCTGTTGTGTGGCCGGTACTGTGATGAAGCAGACTTTGCTCCTGAGCGGTTCGGTCTGATTCCGCATACACTACTAGATTATACGACAGACATTCTACACATACACTTTGCACATACCTGACACTTTTCTTTATTAAATTAATTTGTCATTTTGTTAGAAGCTAGAGTTGTGTAGTATGTTTTGGAAAAGAATGAGAGGGGGCATGTTCCAGTGGTAAGAGAGGAAGAGTGAGAGGAGAAGATCCAAAGACTGATGGGGTGTTGTGGACAGAAATCCAGGAGATCCTCAAGATAATGATATGGGGTTAAAAGAATGTGGGCGTTGATTCCCCTCACCCCAGGGACGACACTTATTACGACATTACTGGGGGATCGACACGGGATCTCTCGACACGGGATGGTGATATCATATTAATGAGGATCCAGCTAGGGTGAATGTGGATAGGAGCTAAGACACATATCATACCTGTTCACACTTCACAAGTCTACATTGGTCTTTGGTCCTAATTCTACTCTTGTCATTGAGATATTGTTTTGTGTTGTGCTGTGTGGTGTTAAATATGTATATAAATTTTAAATAGTGAATATCTATATATTGTTTGGAGAAATTTACACTCAACCTGCTGACTCACCTCTCTGAAATATGGCCACTCCTAAACTAGATATGGCAGAACTAATGGCAAGGGGGGGGGGGGGGGTGGAATGGACTTGTCGGGTTCTGCACTAACAGAGTACATACAGGAGGTGGAGAGAGATTTTCGTCAAGCAGAAAGGGAAGATCGGAAGACCGAGATCGAATTAAGAAAGATGGAGTTAGAGACTAAAAAAATAGAAGCTGAGCAAGCCACTAAAAGGTTAGAACTTGAAGCTGAGCAAGCTGCTAGGAAACTGGAAGCTGAGCAAGCTGCTAGGAAACTGGAAGCTCAGCAAGCTGCTAAGAATCTTGAAGTGGAGCAAGCTGCTAAGAGATTGGAAGCTGAACAAGAAGTTCAGAAAAGGGAGCATGAGTACCAAATGCGGGAACTCGAGTTAAGAGGCAATCTAGTGGGGAAACTGAGGGAGCAGTGGGAGGCTCCTCTCTCCCTGGCTCAACCCCAGTGGGTGGACATAGTTACCATGCTATGAAGTTTCCTTTGGCTGCCTATGAAGAAGACAAAGAGAAAATCGACCAGTACTTACAACGCTTCGAGGCAATGTCTGTTGCTATGGGTCTGGATCGTGACAAATGGTGTCTTAAGTTGTCCCAGGGATTACGCGGGACAGGTTACGAGGTTTACTCCCGCCTGCCGCCAGGACACGAGAACAATTATGACGAATTTAAAACGGCTCTGCTTGAAACGTTTCGCAGTTACGACACACACCTACCGGAAAAAATTTCGAGCAGCGAAACGAGAACCGGGAGAGTTGTTTGCCGCCTACAGTCTGCGTCTGAAATCCTATCTCCATAAGTGGATGGATTTGGCTGGGTTCGCGCATAACTATGAGAGTCTCGAAGAGCTCACGATAGTCGACCAGATACGAAAGCAAATGTCGAAACCTCTCAGGACATTCTTGGGAGAACAAGGGGCGGAACGGTATTCGACATCGTGACGAAATTGGCAGAACGGTTCTTCGAGGTACATGGGGAGGCTGGAGAAAACCATTCCACAAACACCAAAGATCAGGAGAAATATGACTCGGAAGAAATCTAAAAGCGTAGAAACTAAGAAAGTGTAACCATGTGTTAAAATTTCAGAGGAGAGTTTGGAGAAGACAAAGGAGGGAATAAGAGCACCTCGAACTCTTCACCAAAACGACAGTGGACGGAGAAGTGGTGTTCGATTTGCAAGTCGCCCTCTCACAATACGAGGGACTGCAAATCTAAGGCTAAGAGCCTTCACTTTGCGGCGTGTCAAGTGGCTCCAAAGGAGGTTGCCACTGAAAATGCTGAGGTCGACAAGGAAGCTCTCAACCAGGAGAGCTCACCGAAGTACGGCACGAGAAAATCTAGGACAGGGAAATAGTGTAAACACTGCAAGTCGAACACGCATAATGCTAAAGACTGCAGGTTTAAGTCAGGAGACTCTCATTTCGTCGTGTGCCCAATGGAATCCAAGGTGGAGTCCACCGAACAGGTCGAGGCCGAGGAAGAGACTCCAGACCAGTATAAGCCACCTGTAGTGGAATTGATAGAGATTAACTGCCGACAAGTTGAGTGTCTATATGACACTGGCCTGGACGGAGAGGCCGTGATTTCTGCGGATCTAGTACACCCAGAACAATTCACAGGTGAGACCATGGAGATACAGCTTTCACAGAAGAGTGCTGTGGCCATGAAGTTGCCAATCGCCAAAGTGGAGATTCGCTCAAGATATGTCACCGGCACAATCAAGGCCGCTGTATTGACCGATCCCATTTTCCCCGTCATCCTAGGTTGCCGGTATGTCTTTCTGGGAATGCCCAGGGAGCCAATCCATATGGGAGCAATTCAGACTCGCTCTCAGATGAGAACTGATCAGGCAGAAGCAATTGTCACTAACCCACTGCCGGGGGAGTTGCGAACTGCCCAGAGTGAGGATGCAACCTTACGTCTTTGCTACAAGAAGCTGCAGATAAGTGCTGATCCACCAAAACGGGGGCAGTACTACATGAAGAATAGGATACTCTACAGGAGAGCCGGAAGGGGAGACAACTTACACGGTCAGTTGGTGGTCCCGAAGGCCTACCGTTCCTAAATTCTTCATATGGGGCATACCATCTCATTTAGTGGGCATATGGGTATTGCCGCCACCATGCAGCGAATTTCCTGCCATTACTATTGGCCGGGAATGACCGGTGATGTGCGTCGGTATGTGAAGTCATGCCCTGAGTGCCAGAGGGTGGCACCGAAACACTGGTATTTAATTAAATAGATCCAAATTAGATGATTCTTAAGAATCGAGTGTAGTTTTGTGAGTTGTGAGAACGTATTATAGGAGCTTAAACTAGCTAGTGTGAGATATCAATTCAGTGAGTTAAGAACAATGTAGTGGGATGATATTTAGGGAGATTGAAAGTGGTTGGGGGGATAAAGGTAATGTAAAATGGTAGGATCTTCCAGTAGGGTATCTACTGGGTTTTCTGCACTTTTCCTTTAGTCTTTCCTTGTCTTACCATGACTCAGATCGATGTGATGAGCTTCTCTGCCTTATGACAGAGTTTAGTTCTCTGTTATATATCTGAGTGCGGCCGTCGGCCTACACTCACCTAATGAAGGTCGGAATCGGGTTGCTCTCACCATGTGTGTTCTCTCTTCAACAGGTTCCACTACGTTTTCCAAAAAGTTGGCAGAAAAGTCATAGAAGAAGATTATGGCTCGATCATTGAAGGCAGTTTTTACTCAGCGGCTTTTGCACTGGGCCCATAACCCAGAGGGTCTGCAAGAACCTGGCCTCTGCTGAGCGGGAACCGATGATCATCTAAGAGTGATACCTCAGTGGTAGTTCTCATCATAGTAGAGTGAAGAAACTTACAATACCACCATTAACAGGAACAAATAGTAGTTATATAGAGAAATTGAAAATTAACATTGCGTTTTTCCAAATGGTGAATTTCTGTGAGACATTAACCATTAACATTGTGTTTTCCAAATGGTGAATTCCTGTGAGAAAGTAACAATTAACATTTTGTTTCAAAGTGACAGTGAAAATATATTTTACTGTACACGGGTTATCAGATCACAGAATTTTTAGTGACATATTAGTTACACTGTGTGTGTCAGATTCATGGTCAGTATTGGACTATATCCACTATTGGTGACCATGGCATCCGGACTATCCAAGAGCCATTGGAGGACGTCGACACCTGGCCGGAGAGACGCATCATTTGGTGAGGTTCTTCTGTACTTGATTTATGGTGCTGTTGTGTGGCCGGTACTGCGAGGAAAGCAGACTTTGCTCCTGAGCTGTTCGGTCTGATTCTGCATACATTCTAGATTATACGACAGACATCCTACACATACACTTTGCACATACCTGACACTTTTCTTTATTAAATTAATTTGTCATTTTTTTTTTAGAAGCTAGAGTTGTGTAGTATGTTTTGGAAAAGAATTAGAGGAGACATGGTCTAGTGGTAAGAGAGAAAGAGATGACATAGAGAGATCCAAAGACTGATGCGGTGTTGTGGACAGAAATCCAGGAGATCCTCAAGATAATGATATGGGGTTACAAGAATGTGGGCGTTGATTCCCCTCACCCCAGGGACGACACTTATTACGACAGTGACAAGCCTGGCTGTAAGGTTTGTCTGCGGTTTGTGTCAACAATAGCTTTAAGTTTTTGTAGTTATGTATGTTGTGACAAGCCTGGCTGTAAGGTTTGTCTGCGGTTTGTGTCAACAATAATTTTAAGTTTTTGTAGCTATGTAGGTTGTGACAAGCCTGGCTGTAAGTGTGTATAGTTCTGTAGGTTGTGACAAGCCTAGCTGTAAGCTTTAAGTTTTTGTAGCTATGTAGGTTGTGACAAGCCTGGCTGTAAGTTTGAATAGTTCTGTAGGTTGTGACAAGCCTAGCTGCAAGTTTGTATAGTTCTGTAGGTTGTGACAAGCCTAGCTGTAAGGATGTGTAGTTCGTGTTTGTCTCCAGCCGGAGCGCCCGTGTCATCTGCATGTCTGTGTTTTGTGGGCGTGCCTCCTCCAGTCCCTGTTGTTGCTGAGTGAGCGGACTCCGCATATGGTCCTGTTTTTGTTCACAGAAGCTGTGGAACGGGACGGCTGACGTGGGACTGGGTGGGTGATGTGAAAAAAAATGAGTGATGTGGGATAAGGTGGATGATGTGAGACAAGGTATGAGATGTGGGACAAGGCGGGTGATGTTTGACAAGATGGGTGATATGGGACAAGGTGGGTGATGTGGGACAAGACGGATGATGTGGGATAAGGCAGATAATGTGAGACAAGATAGGAGATGTGGGACAAGGTGTGTGAGTGGGACGAGGTAGGAGATGTTGGATAGAAAAAGTGGTGTACTCTGGTAGTGAGACCACATCAGTCTTGAATGTTTCCGCTGCAGGGATCTGCATTTGTGCCCTGCAAGAATGTTCTCCGTGGTTCCAGTGATACTGTGTGCTAACTGTCCCGTGTCCCACTTTCTCTGAGAATGTTCTCCATAGTTCCAGTTATACTGTGTGCTAACTGTCCCGTGTCCCACTTTCTCTGAGAATGTTCTCCATGATTCCAGTGATACTGTGTGCTAACTGTCCCGTGTCCCACTTTCTCTGAGAATGTTCTCCATGATTCCAGCGATACTGTGTGCTAACTGTCCCGTGTCCCACTTTCTCTGAGAATGTTCTCCATGGTTCCAGTGATACTGTGTGCTAACTGTCCCTTGTCACAAGGTCAATATCAGAAGACATAATATCACACAGTCAATACCAGGAGAACAAATCTGACACCAACCAGATGCGAGTGTGCGCAAGTCCAATTTACCAGCTCCCAGGGACACGGCGACACGCCCGATAATTGTACTCTTATTGTCGTCTCCCAGCAATTACAATCATGGCATAGATTGGCATAGAGTCAACACGGAGACTCGGGTGAATTCCAGGGGATAAGCTGTGTGGTAGGGGGGCTGGGGCCTAACTGTGTTAGATGGATAGACACGGAGAGTGGGAGGGACACGGAAAGTGGGAGGGACATGGAGAGTGGGAGGGACATGGAGAGTGGGAGGGACATGGAGAGTTGGAGGGACATGGAGAGTTGGAGGGACATGGGGAGTTGGAGGGACACAGAGAGTTGGATTGACACGGAAAGTTGGAGGGAGTGCTGTAGGGACATGGAGAGTTTGAGGGACATGGAGAGTTGGAGGGAGTGCTGTAGGGACATGGAGAGTTTGAGGGACACAGAGAGTTGGAGGGACACGGAGAGTTGGAGGGACATGGAGAGTTGCAGGGACATGGAGAGTTGCATGGACATGGAGAGTTTGAGGGACACAGAGAGTTGGAGGGACTCGGAGAGTGGGAGGGACACGGAGAGTTGTAGGGAGTGCTGTAGGGGCATGGAGAGTTGTAAGGACATGGAGAGTTGGAGGGACATGGAGAGTTGGAGGGACACAGAGAGTTGGAGGGACACAGAGACTCGGGTGAATTCCAGGGGATAAGCTGTGTGGTAGGGCGGCTGGGGCCTAACTGTGTTAGATGGATAGACGCGGAGAGTGGGAGGGACACGGAGAGTGGGAGGGACATGGAGAGTGGGAGGGACATGGAGAGTTGGAGGGACATGGAGAGTTGGAGGGACATGGAGAGTTGGAGGGACACAGAGAGTTGGATTGACACGGAAAGTTGGAGGGAGTGCTGTAGGGACATGGAGAGTTTGAGGGACATGGAGAGTTGGAGGGAGTGCTGTAGGGACATGGAGAGTTTGAGGGACACAGAGAGTTGGAGGGACACGGAGAGTTGGAGGGACATGGAGAGTTGCAGGGACATGGAGAGTTGGAGGGACATGGAGAGTTGGAGGGACACAGAGAGTTGGAGGGACACGGAGAGTGGGAGGGACACGGAGAGTTGTAGGGAGTGCTGTAGGGGCATGGAGAGTTGTAAGGACATGGAGAGTTGGAGGGACATGGAGAGTTGGAGGGACACAGAGAGTTGGAGGGACACAGAGAGTTGGATAGACACGGAGAGTGGGAGGGACACGGAGAGTTGTAGGGAGTGCTGTAGGGGCATGGAGAGTTGTAAGGACATGGAGAGTTGGAGGGACATGGAGAGTTGGAGGGACACAGAGAGTTGGAGGGACACGGAGAGTTGGAGGGACACAGAGAGTGGGATAGACACGGAGAGTGGGAGGGACACGGAGAGTTGTAGGGAGTGCTGTAGGGGCATGGAGAGTTGTAAGGACATGGAGAGTTGGAGGGACATGGAGAGTTGCAGGGACATGGAGAGTTGGAGGGACACAGAGAGTTCGATTGACACGGAAAGTTTGAGGGAGAGCTGTAGGTACATGGAGAGTTGGAGGGACACAGAGAGTTGGAGGGACAGGGAGAGTTGGAGGGACACAGAGATTTGCAGGGACATGGAGAGTTGGAGGGACACAGAGAGTTGGATTGACACGGAAAGTTTGAGGGAGAGCTGTAGGTACATGGAGAGTTTGAGGGACACAGAGAGTTGGAGGGACAGGAGAGTTGAGGGACACAGAGAGTTGGAGGGACACGGAGAGTTGGAGGGACACAGAGAGTTGGATAGACACGGAGAGTGGGAGGGACACGGAGAGTTGTAGGGAGTGCTGTAGGGACATGGAGAGTTGTAAGGACATGGAGAGTTGGAGGGACACAGAGAGTTGTAGGGAGTGCTGTACGCACATGGAGAGTTGGAGGGACACATAGAGTTGTAGGGACCTTGAGAGTTGGATAGACACGTAAAGTTGGAGGAACACGGACAGTTGTAGGGAGTGCTGCAGGGACATGGAGAGTTGGAGGGAGAGCTGTAGGGACGCGGAGAGTTGGAGAGACATGGAGAGTTGGAGGGACACAGAGAGTTGTAGGGACATTGAGAGTTGGATAGACACGGAAAGTTGGAGGGACACGAACAGTTGTAGGGAGTGCTGTTGGCACATGGAGAGTTGGAGGGACACAGAGAGTTGGAGGGACATGGAGAGTTGCAGGGAGAGCTGTAGGGACACGGAGAGTTGGAGGGAGAACTGTAGGGACACAGAGAGTTGGAGGGACATGGAGAGTTGGAGGACATGGAGAGTTGTAGGGACATGGAGCGTTGGATAGACATGGAAAGTTGGAGGGACACAGAGAGTTGTAGGGAGTGATGTAGGGACATGGAGAGTTGGAGGGACACAGAGAGTTAGAGGGAGAGCTGTAGGGACACGGAGAGTTGAAGGGAGTGCTGTAGAGATACAGAAAGTTGTTGGGACATGGAGAGTTGGGGGGACACAGAGAGTTGGAGGGACACAGAGAGTTGGAGGGACATGGAGAGTTGGGGGGACATGGAGAGTTGGGGGGACACAGAGAGTTGGAGGGACATGGAGAGTTGTAGGGAGTGCTGTAGGGACATGGAGATTAGGAGGGACACAGTGAGTTGGAGGGACACAGAGAGTTGGAGGGACACGGAGAGTTGGAGGGACACAGATAGTTGTAGGGAGTGCTGTAGGGACATGGAGAGTTGTAGGGAGTGCTGTAGGGACATGGAGAGTTGAGGAGACACAGAGAGTTGTAGGGACATGGAGAGTTGGATAGACACGGAAAGTTGGAGGGACACGGAGAGTTGGAGGGACACGAAGAGATGGAGGGACACGGAGAGTTGGAGGGACATGGAGAGTTGCAGGGACATGGAGAGTTGCAGGGACATGGAGAGTTTGAGGGACGCAGAGAGTTGGAGGGACTCGGAGAGTGGGAGGGACACGGAGAGTTGTAGGGAGTGCTGTAGGGGCATGGAGAGTTGTAAGGACATGGAGAGTTGGAGGGACACAGAGAGTTGGAGGGACACAGAGACTCGGGTGAATTCCAGGGGATAAGCTGTGTGGTAGGGCGGCTGGGGCCTAACTGTGTTAGATGGATAGACGCGGAGAGTGGGAGGGACACGGAGAGTGGGAGGGACATGGAGAGTGGGAGGGACATGGAGAGTTGGAGGGACATGGAGAGTTGGAGGGACATGGGGAGTTGGAGGGACACAGAGAGTTGGATTGACACGGAAAGTTGGAGGGAGTGCTGTAGGGACATGGAGAGTTTGAGGGACATGGAGAGTTGGAGGGAGTGCTGTAGGGACATGGAGAGTTTGAAGGACACAGAGAGTTGGAGGGACACGGAGAATTGGAGGGACATGGAGAGTTGCAGGGACATGGAGAGTTGGAGGACATGGAGAGTTGGAGGGACACAGAGAGTTGGAGGGACACGGAGAGTGGGAGGGACACGGAGAGTTGTAGGGAGTGCTGTAGGGGCATGGAGAGTTGTAAGGACATGGAGAGTTGGAGGGACATGGAGAGTTGGAGGGACACAGAGAGTTGGAGGGACACAGAGAGTTGGATAGACACGGAGAGTGGGAGGGACACGGAGAGTTGTAGGGAGTGCTGTAGGGGCATGGAGAGTTGTAAGGACATGGAGAGTTGGAGGGACATGGAGAGTTGGAAGGACACAGAGAGTTGGAGGGACACGGAGAGTTGTAGGGAGTGCTGTAGGGGCATGGAGAGTTGTAAGGACATGGAGAGTTGGAGGGACATGGAGAGTTGCAGGGACATGGAGAGTTGGAGGGACACAGAGAGTTCGATTGACACGGAAAGTTTGAGGGAGAGCTGTAGGTACATGGAGAGTTGGAGGGACACAGAGAGTTGGAGGGACAGGGAGAGTTGGAGGGACACAGAGATTTGCAGGGACATGGAGAGTTGGAGGGACACAGAGAGTTGGATTGACACGGAAAGTTTGAGGGAGAGCTGTAGGTACATGGAGAGTTTGAGGGACACAGAGAGTTGGAGGGACAGGGAGAGTTTGAGGGACACAGAGAGTTGGAGGGACACGGAGAGTTGGAGGGACACAGAGAGTTGGATAGACACGGAGAGTGGGAGGGACACGGAGAGTTGTAGGGAGTGCTGTAGGGACATGGAGAGTTGGAGGGACACGTAGAGTTGTAGGGAGTGCTGTACGCACATGGAGAATTGGAGGGACACATAGAGTTGTAGGGACCTTGAGAGTTGGATAGACACGTAAAGTTGGAGGAACACGGACAGTTGTAGGGAGTGCTGTAGGGACATGGAGAGTTGGAGGGAGAGCTGTAGGGACGCGGAGAGTTGGAGAGACATGGAGAGTTGGAGGGACACAGAGAGTTGTAGGGACATTGAGAGTTGGATAGACACGGAAAGTTGGAGGGACACGAAAATTTGTAGGGAGTGCTGTAGGCACATGGAGAGTTGGAGGGACACAGAGAGTTGGAGGGACATGGAGAGTTGCAGGGAGAGCTGTAGGGACACGGAGAGTTGGAGGGAGAACTGTAGGGACACAGATAGTTGGAGGGACATGGAGAGTTGGAGGACATGGAGAGTTGTAGGGACATGGATCGTTGGATAAACATGGAAAGTTGGAGGGACACAGAGAGTTGTAGGGAGTGATGTAGGGACATGGAGAGTTGGAGGGACACAGAGAGTTAGAGGGAGAGCTGTAGGGACACGGAGAGTTGAAGGGAGTGCTGTAGAGATACAGAAAGTTGTTGGGACATGGAGAGTTGGGGGGACACAGAGAGTTGGAGGGACACAGAGAGTTGGAGGGACATGGAGAGTTGGGGGGACATGGAGAGTTGGGGGGACACAGAGAGTTGGAGGGACATGGAGAGTTGTAGGGAGTGCTGTAGGGACATGGAGATTAGGAGGGACACAGTGAGTTGGAGGGACACAGAGAGTTGGAGGGACACGGAGAGTTGGAGGGACACAGATAGTTGTAGGGAGTGCTGTAGGGACATGGAGAAGTTGTAGAGGGACATGAGAGTTGGGGACACAGAGAGTTGGAGGGTGGGAGAGGTGGGTGGAGAAACAGAAGTTGGGAATGAGATGGGGACAAGAGATTGGAGGGACAGGGAGTTGGAGGGACTCGGGACATGGGAGTGAGGGACATGGGGTACAGAGAGTTGGAGGGACAGGAGAGTTGTAGGGAGAGATTGGGAGGGACATGGAGGGAAGGAGTGAGGGACAGAGATTGGAGGGAGTGTGTAGGGACATGGAGAGTTTGAGGACACAGAGAGTTGGAGGGCACGGAGATTGGAGGGACATGGAGAGTGCTGAGGGACATGGAGAGTTGGAGGGACAGAGAGTTGGAGGGACACGGAGAGTTGGGGACACGGAAAGTTGGGGGACAGAAGGAGAGTTGAGGACACGAAGTGGAGGACATGGAGAGTTGTAGGGACATGCGATGTAGGGACATGGAGAGTTGGTAGACACGAAGTTGGAGGGACACGACAGTTTAGGGAGTGAGGGACATGGAGTTGGAGACACGGAGAGTTGGAGGGGAACACAGAGAGTTGGATAGACACGGAGAGTGGGAGGGACACGGAGAGTTGTAGGGAGTGCTGTAGGGACATGGAGAGTTGTAAGGACATGGAGAGTTGGAGGGACATGGAGAGTTGCAGGGACATGGAGAGTTGGAGGGACACAGAGAGTTGGATTGACACGGAAAGTTTGAGGGAGAGCTGTAGGTACATGGAGAGTTTGAGGGACACAGAGAGTTGGAGGGACAGGAGAGTTGGAGGGACACAGAGAGTTGCAGGACATGGAGAGTTGGAGGGACACAGAGAGTTGGATTGACACGGAAAGTTTGCAGGGAGAGCTGTAGGTACATAGAGAGTTTGAGGGACACAGAGAGTTGGAGGGACAGGGAGAGTTTGAGGGACACAGAGAGTTGGAGGGGACACGGAGAGTTGGAGGGACACAGAGAGTTGGATAGACACGGAGAGTGGGGGGGACACGGAGAGTAGTAGGGAGTGCTGTAGGGACATGGAGAGTTGGAGGGACACGTAGAGTTGTAGGGAGTGCTGTACGCACATGGAGAGTTGGAGGGACACATAGAGTTGTAGGGACCTTGAGAGTTGGATAGACACGTAAAGTTGGAGGAACACGGACAGTTGTAGGGAGTGCTGTAGGGACATGGAGAGTTGGAGGGAGAGCTGTAGGGACGCAGAGAGTTGGAGAGACATGGAGAGTTGGAGGGACACAGAGAGTTGTAGGGACATTGAGAGTTGGATAGACACGGAAAGTTGGAGGGACACGAACAGTTGTAGGGAGTGCTGTAGGCACATGGAGAGTTGGAGGGACACAGAGAGTTGGAGGGACATGGAGAGTTGCAGGGAGAGCTGTAGGGACACGGAGAGTTGGAGGGAGAACTGTAGGGACACAGAGAGTTGGAGGGACATGGAGAGTTGGAGGACATGGAGAGTTGTAGGGACACAGAGAGTTGTAGGGAGTGATGTAGGGACATGGAGAGTTGGAGGGACACAGAGAGTTAGAGGGAGAGCTGTAGGGACACGGAGAGTTGAAGGGAGTGCTGTAGAGATACAGAAAGTTGTTGGGACATGGAGAGTTGGGGGGACACAGAGAGTTGGAGGGACACAGAGAGTTGGAGGGACATGGAGAGTTGGGGGGACATGGAGAGTTGGGGGGACACAGAGAGTTGGAGGGACATGGAGAGTTGTAGGGAGTGCTGTAGGGACATGGCGATTAGGAGGGACACAGTGAGTTGGAGGGACACAGAGAGTTGGAGGGACACGGATGAGTTGGAGGGACACAGATAGTTGTAGGGAGTGCTGTAGGGACATGGAGAGTTTGTAGGGAGTGCTGTAGGGACATGGAGAGTTGAGGAGACACAGAGAGTTGTAGGGACATGGAGAGTTGGATAGACACGGAAAGTTGGGCACGAGAGTTGGAGGGACACGAAGAGTTGGGGACACTGGAGAGTTGGAGGGACATGGAGAGTTGAGGGACACGAGAGTTGGAGGGACAGGAGAGTTGGAGGGACACGGAAGTTGAGGGAGTGCTGTAGTGACGTGGAGAGTTGGAGGGACACAGAGAGTTGGAGGGACACGGAGAGTTGTAGGGAGAGGCTGTAGGGACATGGAGAGTTGAGGGACAGAGAGTTGGAGGGACAGGGAGAGTTTGAGGGACACAGAGGGTTGGAGGGACACTGAGAGTTGGAGGGACACAGAGAGTTGGATAGACACGGAGAGTGGGAGTGACACGGAGAGTTGTAGGGAGTGCTGTAGGGACTTGGAGAGTTGTAAGGACATGGAGAGTTGTAGGGAGTGCTGTAGGCACATGGAGAGTTGGAGGGACACATAGAGTTGTAGGGACCTTGAGAGTTGGATAGACACGTAAAGTTGGAGGAACACGGACAGTTGTAGGGAGTGCTGTAGGGACATGGAGAGTTGGAGGGACACGGAGAGTTGCAGGGAGAGCTGTAGGAACGCGGAGAGTTGGAGAGACATGGAGAGTTGGAGGGACACAGAGAGTTGTAGGGACATTGAGAGTTGGATAGACACGGAAAGTTGGAGGGACACGAACAGTTGTAGGGAGTGCTGTAGGCACATGGAGAATTGGAGGGACACAGAGAGTTGGAGGGACATCGAGAGTCGCAGGGAGAGCTGTAGGGACACAGAGAGTTGGAGGGACATGGAGAGTTGGAAGGACACAGAGAGTTGGAGGGACATGGAGAGTTGGAGGGACACAGAGAGTTGGATTGACACGGAAAGTTGGAGAGACATGGAGAGTTGTAGGGAGTGCTGTCGGGACATGGAGAGTTTGAGGGACACAGAGAGTTGGAGGGACACGGTGAGTTGTAGGGACATGGAGAGTTGCAGGGACATGGAGAGTTGAAGGGACATGGAGAGTTGGAGGGAGTGCTGTAGGGACATGGAGAGTTTGAGGGACACAGAGAGTTGGAGGGACACGGAGAATTGGAGGGACATGGAGAGTTGCAGGGACATGGAGAGTTGGAGGGACATGGAGAGTTAGAGGGACACAGAGAGTTGGAGGGACACGGAGAGTTGGAGGGACACGAAGAGTTGGAGGGACATGGAGAGTTGTAGGGAGTGCTGTAGGGACATGGAGAGTTTGAGGGACACAGAGAGTTGGAGGGACACGGAGAGTTGCAGGGACATGGAGAGTTGCAGGGACATGGAGAGTTGGAGGGACACAGAGAGTTGGATAGACACGGAGAGTGGGAGGGACACGGAGAGTTGTAGGGAGTGCTGTAGGGACATGGAGAGTTGTAAGGACATGGAGAGTTGGAGGGACATGGAGAGTTGCAGGGACATGGAGAGTTGGAGAGACACAGAGAGTTGGATTGACACGGAAAGTCTGAGGGAGAGCTGTAGGTACATGGAGAGTTTGAGGGACACAGAGAGTTGGAGGGACAGGGAGAGTTGGAGGGACACAGAGAGTTGCAGGGACATGGAGAGTTGGAGGGACACAGAGAGTTGGATTGACACGGAAAGTTTCAGGTAGAGCTGTAGGTACATGGAGAGTTTGAGGGACACAGAGAGTTGGAGGGACAGGGAGAGTTTGAGGGACACAGAGGGTTGGAGGGACACGGAGAGTTGGAGGGACACAGAGAGTTGGATAGACACGGAGAGTGGGAGTGACACGGAGAGTTGTAGGGAGTGCTGTAGGGACTTGGAGAGTTGTAAGGACATGGAGAGTTGGAGGGACACGGAGAGTTGTAGGGAGTGCTGTAGGCACATGGAGAGTTGGAGGGACACATAGAGTTGTAGGGACCTTGAGAGTTGGATAGACACGTAAAGTTGGAGGAACACGGACAGTTGTAGGGAGTGCTGTAGGGACATGGAGAATTGGAGGGACACGGAGAGTTGCAGGGAGAGCTGGAGGGACGCGGAGAGTTGGAGAGACATGGAGAGTTGGAGGGACACAGAGAGTTGTAGGGACATTGAGAGTTGGATAGACACGGAAAGTTTGAGGGACACGAACAGTTGTAGGGAGTGCTGTAGGCACATGGAGAATTGGAGGGACACAGAGAGTTGGAGGGACATGGAGAGTTGGAGGGACACAGAGAGTTGTAGGGACATTGAGAGTTGGATAGACACGGAAAGTTGGAGGGACACGGACAGTTGTAGGGAGTGCTGTAGGCACATGGAGAGTTGGAGGGACACAGAGAGTTGGAGGGACACGGACAGTTGTAGTGAGTGCTGTAGGGACATGGAGAGTTGGAGGGACACAGAGAGTTAGAGGGACACAGAGAGTTGGAGGGACATGGAGAGTTGGAGGGACACAGAGAGTTAGAGGGACACAGAGAGTTGGAGGGACATGGAGAGTTGGAGGGACACAGAGAGTTGGAGGGACATGGAGAGGTGTAGGGAGTGCGTAGGGACATGGAGAGTTGGAGGGACACGGACAGTTGTAGTGAGTGCTGTAGGGACATGGAGAGTTGGAGGGACACAGAGAGTTGGAGGGACACAGAGAGTTGGAGGGACACAGAGAGTTAGACGGAGAGCTGTAGGGACACGGAGAGTTGAAGGGAGTGCTGTAGGGACACAGAAAGTTGTAGGGACATGGAGAGTTGGAGGGACATGGAGAGTTGGAGGGAGAGTTGGAGGAACACGGAGAGTTGAAGGGAGTGCTGTAGGGACATGGACAGCTGTAGGGATATAGAGAGCTGTAGGGACACAGAGAGTTGTAGGGACATGGAGTGTTGGAGGGACATGGAGATTACGGGGGACACTGAGAGTTGGAGGGACATGGAGAGTTGGAGGAACACTGAGAGTTGGAGGGACATGGAGACACAGCTGAAAACAATATTATATAATTTAGCTATGTGGCGGGACGGCTGCGCTTTCACTGTGCCAAATGAAGGCTGTTTATTGCTACACCTAAGTTTGTTACTACAGCCGAGCACGGTTTTGACTTTGTCGTTTTTCTCAATCAGCAAGTATGCCGTTCAACGAATTATGCATACAACGGCTTGGTGTGACTTTGTTAGACAATATCTGTCACACAAAGATGTTGTCATACAACATCTGTCACACGTCTTACACACGTCTATTTCACACGTCTGTCATACAATGACTGTCGCACATCGTTTGTTGCACAACGACTGTCACGCAACATCTGTCACACAACGTCTGCCACACGTCTGTCACACATCTGTCACACAACGTTTGTCACACAACTTCTGTCACACAACTTCTGTCACACAACGTCTGTCATACAACTTCTGTCACACAACGTCTGTCACACAACGTCTGTCACACAACGTCTGTCACACAACTTCTGTCACACAATGTCTGTCACACAACTTCTGTCACACAACGTCTGTCACACAACGTCTGTCACACAACGTCTGTCACACAACGTCTGTCACACAACGTCTGGATAAGAGACGTAAAGTTTGGAACAAACAGTTGAAGTACGCCGTCATGGACATACAAGTGGGGGTGATTTCATTGGGAGTGGTTGTGTGGTGTGTGTGTGTGTGTGTGTGTGTGTGTCTGTGTGTGTGTGGAGTGTGCGTGTGTGGAGTGTTCGCGCGCTCGCGCGCGTGTGTGTGTGTGTGTGTGTGTTAGTATTAGACTCAGATCCCCAGCGAAACATTCCACCAGAGATCAGAGAAACCCCTGCTCCTCTTGGAGTTGAACCCACACCGCACAACTTCAGCCCAGAAAACGGTCATCTACACCAGGGGACTACGCTGTGCACGCACAAACCAAACTGCACACCAATAAGTCAGACATGGGACAACGGATACTCACGCAAACCTCAGGTCCTGTATGACATCACACTGAAGTTGGACAACAGGATGCCTTCATCCGACATACAGGACTTCACGCTGGAAATCACAGCCAGCGAACACAAGCAAACAACACCCTCTTAGCTGAGATTGGCTTCCGGGGAGGGAAACTAAAACTGGACGGCTTGAAGTGGCGTGTGGATGAAGACAGAGTCAACAGACAACGTATATTTGGGAATAGGTTGCCGGTGGGTGGTGGCAGAACAATGCAGTGACATAATTGGCCGTCTCAAACAGCGAAATCATAATGCGATCGGCTGGGAGGTAATAGTGCAAGTAGGTGGTAACGGACACTGGTATTACTGGTAATATGGCTTGCGAAATCCTGAGGCAGTCTTGATCGCGAAACGCCAAAACGCCTACAGAAAAATCATTGTCAGAACAAAGATAATAACAGTAACAACGAAGATATAACTCGGGCTGTAGGACAACCCAATAACGATTGCAGACTGCAGAAGCCGCCTAAAAAATGGAATCTATTATCGGAGATAATGGGCAAGGAGGAATCAGGTTGTGGCTATGTGTACAGCCAAGACAAGAAAGAGGTGTAAGGTCAAGGCAAGAATGAGGTGAAAGGTCAAGCCGGTAACCAGCTGGATGTGCTGACATGACGGGGCTCACTTCTCGGTGCAGTGTCCTTCCAACAGTGGCCTTGTCTAGTTACGCGGCCCTGTTGACAAATAATGATAGCAGTATTTACAACAATACATGTCCTTTTGTGTAGAATCCTCTGTCAGCTCACGGACTTGTCCTCATTGTATTCTATTTACGTTGTTTCAGTACGCAGCATCTGCATCACACAATATAGCACGTTGTTCACACAATATAGCTCTTTGTTCGCACAATATAGTTCTCTATTCGCACAATATAGCACTTTGTTCACACGATATAGCTCTTTGTTCGCACAATATATTTCTGTTCGCACAATATAGCTCTTTCTTCGTACAATATAGCTCTTTGTTCGCACAATATAGCTCTTTGTTCGCACAATACAACCCTTTGTTCGCACAATATAGCTCTGTTCGCACAATATAGCACATTGTTCACATAATATAGCACTTTGGTCATACAATATAACTTGTTGGTCGCACTATTTAACCCTGTGTTCGCACAATATAGTTCTTAGTGGTACAATATAGCATAAACGTCGCACAATAGAACACTTAGTTCGCACAATATAGGACGTTGGTCGGACAATATAGCACGTTGGTCGCACAATATAGCTATTTGTTTGCAAAATATAACAATTCGCATAATGTAGCACATCGTCGCACAATACACGTCTTTGGTCGCACAATATAGCACGTTGGTCGCACAATATAGCACTTTGTTCACAAAATATAACTCTTTGTTCACACAATAAAGTTCTGTTAGCACAATATAGCTCTTTGTTCGCACAATATAGTTCTTTTCGCACATTGTTCACAAAATATAGCACTTTGGTCATACAATATAACTTGTTGTTCGCACTATTTAGCACTGTGTTCGCACAATATAGTTCTTAGTGGCACAATATAGCATATACGTCGCACAATATAACACTTACTTCGCACAATATAGGACGTTGGTCAGACAATATAACACGTTAGTAGCACAATATAGCTTTTTGTTCACACAATATAACAATTCGCATAATATAGCACATTGTCGCACAATACACGTCTTTGGTCGCACAATATAGCACGTTGGTCGCACAATATAGCATGTTGGTCGCACAATATAGCACGTTGATAGCACAATATAGCACGTTGGTCGCACAATATAGCATGTTGGTAGCAAAATATATCACATTTGTCGCACATTATAGCACGTTGATCACTGCATATCTCGTTGGTCGCACAATATAGCACGTTGGTCGCACAATATAGCATGTTGGTCGCACAATATAGCACGTTGGTCGCACAATATAGCACGTTGACACACTGCAAGGTCCACCATTTATAACGATTTATTTAAGAGAGGGGTATCGTGGGAGGCACATGAAGCTATCTTCTCCTTTCACGGCTTTGAGACGGGGACAATATCGGAACCGCCCTGCAGAAAGAGACCGAGCCATGTGGGATAAAACCCGGAGATAGACAAGTCTCCACAGAGAAACACAAGACTCCCACAGAAACGCCCGGAGGCAGGCTGTGTGTAAGACACAAGTCCCTCCATAGAGGGACACAAGACTCACCACAGAGAGACACAAGACGCCCAGAGAAACGCCCGGAGACAGACATTTCCCTGAGTAAACATCGTAGGTTATTTTCTGTAAAACTTACTTTGAACTCCGCAAGTTTCAGAGAGGAGGACATGTGTGTAACAGCACTGGGACATCGCTACAAGTGTCAGAGGGGGGGGGGGGGGAATGTGTGTAACTGCACTGGGACGTCGCTACAAGTGTCAGAGAGGGGTAAATGTGTGTAACAGCACTGGGACGTAGCTACAAGTGTCAGAGAGGGGTAAATGTGTGTAACAGCATTGGGACATCGCTACAAGTGTCAGAGAGGGGGAAATGTGTGTAACAGCACTGGGACGTCGCTACAAGTGTCAGAGAGGGGGAAATGTGTGTAACAGCACTGGGACGTCGCTACAAGTGTCAGAGAGGGGGAAATGTGTGTAACAGCATTGGGACATCGCTACAAGTGTCGGCGAGAGAGAAATGTGTGTAACAGCACTGGAACGTCGCCACAAGTGTCAGAGAGGGGAATGTGTGTAAGCATTGGGACATCGCTACAAGTGTCGGAATACAGCACTGGAACGTCGCCACAAGTGTCAGAGAGGGGGAATTGTGTGTAACAGCACTGGGACGTCGCTACAAGTGTCAGAAGGGGGAAATTTATGTAACAGCACTGGGACGTCGCTACAAGTGTCAGAGAGGGTGAAATGTGTGTAACAACATTAGGACATCCCTACAAGTGTTAGAGGGGGAGAGGGGGGAATGTGTGTAACAGCACTGGGACGTCGCTACAAGTATCAGTGGAGGGGGGTGTGTGTAACAGCACTTGGACAGTCGCCTAAGTCACAACCTGCGCTGTGACGTCATCATCATGTCGCTAGGGGCACAAGGGTGAGTCCTACCTGCGAATGATCACTCCAGAATGTGACATGTGACCTCAGAAGTCAAAATACTTCATCATGGCAACTCATTGAAGCTTGTGGGGGGTCATAACGTGGAATGGGTGGCCCTCTAGCCTGCCAGTTTGGAGGTCAGGGGATTGAATGGTTCTCGAGGCGGATGTTTAACATTCCCTGGGTTGACAGGTCGACCTAGCCTGGCATGGGCACGAGGAGACGTCTTGGGAAGGGAAGGCCAGCGGCGCGATGCTGGCACGTGACCCAGCGAGTGGCCATTGGTCTACACATGGCGGTTCTAGCACGACATGCCCAGCGCACCTGGAGTCGTGTCAAGGGTAGCGCTGATAGTAATAAATGATCTGTCAACCAATCAATCAGTCAATCAATCAAGCAATTAATCAATAGGTGCCGCCTCCACAATGAAATTTGACTACAATGGATCTCCAACACTGTCTGCGGATTTTAGATAATCTTACTAGATGGAGCAATGGAAACCGCATGCAAATTAACATCGACAAAACCAAATCCATGCTAATAACCACCAGACAAAAACTACAGACACTAGCCATAACTGGGGCACCGCTCGAACTCAGCATGGGCACGTTACCTCTAGTTAATGTAAACGAACATAAAACACTAGGTCTTTTAATTGGCAGATATTTAAACTGGAGCTCTCATGTTCACGTTCCTACCAAGAAAATAGCACAAAAAGTTTACCAACTTGCTAAAATCCAACACTTTCCGGACGAAAGCACACGAAAAATATTCAATACATCCTATATCCAATCACATCTTGATTATTGCTCCACAGTCTGGGATGGTTGCCTAAATCTAATATGAAGCGGCCATGTTCTCTACAAAACCGCGCTGTGCGTCTAGTTTCTGGCATGAATGAATCACCAAAAAACAAATGAGAAGTAGATTGTGAGCTTTACTGAACCACGATTACAAGAAACAAATTGGACGTTGCGGCCAAAGCCTTTGTCAGCACAGAACAAACACAAACCGACACAAAGCTACATGAAACACACTACATGACAATATTAAGGGTACTTATCTTAATGTGTATCCTAGCTGGGAGCGACTGACGCGCGTTAGACTATAAATGGATTGTATGAACAAGAGTGTT
>JACEFZ010018842.1:285000-290000 GCA_014155875.1 Cepaea nemoralis | reverse complement strand
GTGATTCGAAATAATTGTTGTGATTCGAAATTCGAAGTGACAATACCTTCTGGTTCTGGACCTCATATATTTTAATAAAATTACCGTTTTAAACAATTTTATATTATAGTTATTGTGATGTAAAGAACTTTGTGAAAGTCTCTAAAACTTATACAACATGCAGTAGTCAGTTAATTTAGAAGACGGTCATAATTTCAAAATGATTGATTGATTGATTGATTGATTGATTGATTGATTGGTTGGTTGATTTAGGAACCGACATCACAGCATTCGGGGCATTCCCATAGGCGCTCTGTCCCCATCCTTAGCAGCCAGCGAAGAGTTCCAACACTAATAGTACCAGTAGCTGCCACATAGTGGTCACGCTCACACGCACCACCTAATAGGAATTAGGAGATTCCCAGTCTAACAATAGAATGACTTGACCACTAGAGAAAACTAGGGACGACGTAAGCATCGTCAGGACAGCAACAGAGGTCGCTTCGAGAAAGGACATCAAGTCAGCTGTGTTTTCCTTTGAGCTCCGTGACAAAAGGTTTGATCATTTAGGCCATGCATATTTATTGAGAGAAGAGATCGCCTGCTTGTATAGCATTCATAACATAGTCGGACCGGGACATGGATAAATTATAGACGACGAGTTTGCAATAGTTTGCGATCAGCTTTAGGAGATTGAGCAATTACAGAAAATTATGACCCGCTGGTTTTGTATTAAATTGTAACGTCCCGTCCCCGTTTTAGGGGCCCGTTATATTGTACAACAGTCTTGTATCTATTTTCTGGAAGATAAATCTGAAAATTAAAAGGATTTTATCTCAAATTGCACCAGTCTTCAAGGTGAGCGACTTTTGTTACATATTCGAGTTTTAACGCTTTGGCGGTTGTATGCACATCGAGACAGTTTTTTTTTTTTTTAAGCATATCCTTTTACAGGGACTTAGCTGTCAACACCAGCATCTTTCAGCTGTATGTTGATCTCTTGGCAAGATTACGCTCAGTAGTTTGCCATTGCTTTCTGAGCGGCCGGCTCAGTATCCCGCAAGTCACGAGCGGGGGTCGAACCGCCTCAGTTCTCGCTCCGCTACGAGACTCTGCGTGATAAACGGGATTACAGAGAGAAAGTGTTGTAACCCCACAGCCAGAGAGACCGGCATCGAGACAGTAGCAATCTGATTATATGTCCGTCTCGCCTTTCCTCTGAGCGTCGATCGTCGGCCAGATCCCCTCGTCGCCCCTCGCTGTCTCATTCTTGCCAGATCATGGTGATCCATTTGCTCCTCCAAGGTGTACACATGCTCCCACAAGGCCGCAACCACGTCTGCTTTGTCATGCATCAATACTCCCAAGTTTTGCCGAGCCAGCCGAATCTGTCCGCCTGTTCATTCCCCAGCACACCAGCATGCCCCGGAGAAAAGATCCAGGCGATGCTTGTCACCCGTGACTTCCGAAGCGAAGCAAGCCACTCTGCACGAAGCCTACCTGTCCTTCACCCTACTCAGAATGCTTTCTGAGTCAGTTACAATCACGATGTGTGTGTGTGTCGTATGCTCCATCCAGCGGAAAGCTGCACAGACTGCCTCCACCTCCATTCTTAAGCTAGATGTTGTGGTATTATATGCCAGGCTCTCCTGCACCAAACGTCGACCATTAGCTTTTGCTAAGAACCCCCAGGCACTTCTCCTACCTCTCAACACCGACCCATCTGTGTAGATAATCACATCACCCGAGCGAGCATTATCCTGAATTAGTTGCCGGATTTCCACTTCCGTGGCCCCTGCTGGCCACTCCCTGCACTCCCGGCTTAATGTGATTATAACACTGCACAAGTCTGACTGTTCCGCTGGCACTCTGACCCACCCCTCTCCTCTCCTAATGTTCTCCAAGGGGCACGCACACCTGTCTGATCGTATCCTCCGCATGAGCCATCCATGATTTCCCTCTTATCAGTCGCTGACCCTTAACGGCGTCCAGCGCCTCATGCAACGGGTGATCTGTGTCTGCAGCTACTCTGAGGTATGCCTTCGCCTGCATCACCTTGAGCCTACCTGCGACAGTCAGCAGACCAAGGATGTAATGCATACACACTACTGGGGTGTCTCTGGTGCATCCCAGAATGACTCGCATAGCTTCGTTCTGTATGCGCTCTAATTTCACCAGCTGACTCTTTGAGACAGTGAGCAGTCCTAGTCCATAATCAATCACTGAGAGGATCAAGTGCTGGTATAGTGTGAAAAGCATTCTCTGCTCTGTGTCCATTGCAGCCATAGTTTTAAGTACATTGAGTCCCTTTTGAGACCTTGTCACAACCGTCTCCACATGGTCCTTGAAGGACAGGCTCCTGTCAAATGTGATTCCCAGATACTTCAGTTTGTTCTCTCTGTTGACGCTTCTACCATCTATCGTGAGGCTTGGGACATCACCTCTCACAATCCTGTTGTCCAGAGAGCACCACAAAACAGCTGCCTTTTCTGGGTGGATGACAGCAGTCAAGCTGAAAAACATCTGATGGCTGCAGAAATGTGGTTTCTGAGGAAAATGCAAAGAATACCATGGACAGACAGAAAAACCAATGACCAAGTACTACAGGAGACAAATGAACATCGTAAACTGATTAGAGAAATTAGACGTAGACAGTCAAAATTTTTTGGACATGTTATGAGAAGAAATGGATTGGAAAACTTGGTGACAACTGGCAAGATCGAAGGGAACAGACTAAGAGGAAGACCGAGAGGAAAATACCTGGATGGCTTGGCCACATGGCATGGACGAGACAGGAACACTGAGCTGATCCACGACACTGGTGATCGAGTGAAATGGCGAGTCATGACCGCCCACACTTTCCGGCATGGCACATGATTGATTGATTGATTGATTGATTGATTGACATCACTCATTTCAGTGCACCGGTCAATCACTTTGTCTACTGTCGCCTATAGTCCTATAGCTCCTGGGCTGTTTGCTCCCTATCTCTTCCCTGCCTATATGCAAGAATATCATCTGCAAATGTTAGTATCCTTCAAACCCCTGATACTTCTAGTTTTGCAATCTTGCTCGTATACATATAAAGAGCACCGGTGAGATTGCTGATCCCTGTGGCAGTCCCGGGGTTAAAATATGTGGCTATGAGGTCCATGCACCCAGAAAGCAACCCGACGAGAATGTAGGACGGCTGTGTCCAGGTCACCAACCAGGGATTGACCCCCTTCTCCATCAGTACCATCATAATTTCAAAAGAAATCTAACAGTGAAAGTTCCTCATATTATGATGGCAAATGCCGACTTATGCTTGCGCTAATAGGCCACACTGGTGCCACTAGATTTACTTTGCCTATCACAAAGTATTTAAGGAGTATTTAAATAATTAAATTTAGAGGAAGAATAATTATAACTAAATAGAAAATAGTGTTTATTTTGTTTCTCAGTACTCTACTCAGTAATCTGCCTTGTGTGTTCCTGACATTTTTCATTTTGTGTGAACATTATGTGCTTCAAAATAATATGTTTTAATTATGTTTTATTGGTGTTGTGGTGCAGTTCTTGTGATATTATTGAACATAAGTGTTGTATGTAACAATATTCAGCAACTTTAACTGGATTAGCTGCTGTGGATACAAAATAAAGCCTTGGTAAGTGAAATGTTAAAATATTTTATACCTTTTTAATTTCAGTTGTTATTACTAAACCTCTAATTATTGTCATAATATTTCTAACCTATCAATTAATTATTAACACAATCATGTTCCCTGTGCAATCCTCTTTAATTTGATATGTAATACAATAATTCTGCTACCATTTTAACCAGTTTAAAAGCATTATTGTGACACACCCCTATTTCAAATTTTCTGCCTTGGATTTCGGTTTGGTCAAGACCACTTTTTTGTTTGGCAGGCAATCAGCTTTAGGAGAGCAAATCACGTGACACTGAGTGCATTTTAGAAAGAGTAAATCACGTGACACTGGGTGAATTTTAGGAACAGCAAATCACGCGACACACACAAGGTCACGTGACCCGAGGGCAGTTGTAGGTCCCTCACGTTATTTGACACTTGAGTAGGCTTAGGATCACCAAATCACGGGACACTGTGTGAAATTTTAGGAAGAGCAATTCACGAGACACTGGGTGCATTTTAGGAAGAGCAAATAACGTGACACTGGGTGAATTTTAGAAACAGCAAATCACGTGATACTGAGTGCATTGTAGGAACAACACATCACGTGACATTGAGTGTGCATTGTACGAACAACAAATCACGTGACATTGAACGTGCATTGTAGGAACAACAAATCACGTGACACTTGGGCTTCTGAAGTAAAACGTTAGAGAATCAAGTTAGAACATGGTGGAGCAGGAAGAAGAACATGTCGACACTCTACCAGATCTGACATGGACGACGAGTGGATCATAGACAGCTGCATGCCTCGGACACTGGAATACTTCGGCATCATGGTGGCTGAGAGAGAACAGTGATGGGAGGGGCGAGGTGCCTGGTAGAAGAGGCCGCCGTCGACCAGCAGATAATGGACAGGGGAAGTGGCACATGATGGAGAATGTTGACATGGAGCGGTGGTGAAAGCCACGTCCTGCAAGCATCTCAATGGATGGCCAGTGACAGTGTCATTCTCCGTGGGAAGGTGGGGAGAGCCACATCCTGCAAGCATCTCAAACGGGTGGCCAATAAAGTGTCATTCTCCGTGGGAAGGTGGCGAGAGCCACGTCCTGCAAGCATCTCAATGGGTGGCCAGTGACAGTGCCATTCTCCGTGGGAAGGTAGCGAGAGCCATGTCCTGCAAGCATCTCAATGCGTGGCCAGTGACAGTGTCATTCTCCGTGGGAAGGTAGCGAGAGCCATGTCCTGCAAGCATCTATATGGGTGGCCAGTGACAATGTTATTCTCCATGGTTGTTTATCCGTTAATGAGAGAATTAGATCCGCTATGTTCAGTGTTCAGTGAGGCGTGCTGTCTGCCTGAAGGTCACGGCGTGTCCTACTGTCTCGACTG
>JACEFZ010018842.1:60000-280000 GCA_014155875.1 Cepaea nemoralis | reverse complement strand
AGAAAACTTCAACTAGTAAATTATCTATCTATCTCTGTCTTGCGTACGGTCCGCGCTCACTCACTCACTCTGCTCACGCCGCTCCTGGGACGATCACTGACGAGGGCCGCGGTTCCAGAAGTCGCTATCTGCAATCTCGCGCCACCTCGGGCACGGACCGTGCCAGGCCAGGTCCTTGGGCACGTGGCTCCAACTGGTGAGAGCAGTATCTGAGGGGTCGTCTCCACTTCTATGGTCACTGCATTCAGCTCTGACGCCGTGCTGACGGCCACGGTTGTTTATTGTTACTAAGAAAACCAAAGTTCTAGATGTGAGTTGTTGTGGCTAGGAGATAGCCAGGTGGCACTGGTTACTGGCTACAGTCATAAATACACGCTCCTCACATGGCTACTGGCTACAGTCATTAGGCATCTCTACCATACATGGCTACTGGCTACAGATATTAGATACACATACATCGCATGTTGCTGACTACAGTCATTACATGGCTGCTGGCTACAATCATTACATGGTTGCTGGCCTCAGTCATTACATGGCTAATGGCAACAATCATCACGTGGCTACTGGCTACAGTCATTACATGGTTGTTGGCTACAATCATTACATGGCTACTGGCTACAGTCATTACATGTTTGCTGGCTACAATCATTACGTGGCTACTGGCTAGAGTCATTACATGTTTGCTGGCTACAATCATTACGAGGCTACTGGCTACAGTCATTACATGGTTGCTGGCTACAATCATTACATGGCTACTGGCTATAGTCATTACATGGTTTTTGGCTACAGTCGTTACATGATAGTTGGCTACAATCATTACATGGTTGCTGGCTACAGTCATTATATGGCAACTGGCTACAGTCATTATATGGTTGCTGGCTACAGTCATTACATGGCTGATGGCGACAGTCATTACATGGCTACTGGCTACAGTCATTACATGGTTGCTGGCTACAGTCATTACATGGTTGCTGGCTACAGTCATTACATGGTTGCTGGCTACAGTCATTACATGGTTGCTGGCTACAGTCATTACATGGCTGATGGCTACAGTCATTACATGGGTGCTCGCTACAGTCATTACATGGTTGCTGGCTACAGTCATTATATGGTTGCTGGCTACAGTTATTACATGGCTGATGGCGACAGTCATTACATGGTTGCTGGCTACAGTCAGTACATGGTTGCTGGCTACAGTCATTACATGGTTGCTGGCTACAGTCATTATATGGTTGCTGGCTACAGTCATTACATGGCTGATGGCGACAGTCATTACATGGTTGCTGGCTACAGTCATTACATGGTTGCTGGCTACAGTCATTACATGGTTGCTGGCTACACTTATTATATGGTTGGTGGCTACAGTCATTACATGGTTGCTGGCTACAGTCATTACATGGCTGATGGCTACAGTCATTACATGGTTGCTGGCTACAGTCATTACATGGCTGATGGCTACAGTCATTACATGGTTGCTGGCTACAGTCATTACATGGCTGATGGCTACAGTCATTATATGGTTGGTGGCTACAGTCATTACATGGTTGCTGGCTACAGTCATTACATGGTTGCTGGCTACAGTCATTACATGGTTGGTGGCTACAGTCATTACATGGTTGGTGGCTACAGTCATTACATGGTTGCTGGCTACAGTCATTACATGGTTGCTGGCTACAATCTTTATATGGTTGGTGGCTACAGTCATTACATGGTTGGTGGCTACAGTCATTACATGGTTGCCGGCTACAGTCATTACATGGTTGCTGGCTACAATTATTATATGGTTGGTGGCTACAGTCATTACATGGTTGGTGGCTACAATCATTATATGGTTGGTGGCTACAGTCATTATATGGTTGGTGGCTACAATCATTATATGGTTGCTGGCTACAATCATTATATGGTTGATGGCTACAGTCATTACATGTTTGCTGGCTACAATCATTATATGGTTGGTGGCTACAGTCATTACATGGTTGCTGGCTACAGTCATTATAAGGTTGCTGTCTACAATCATTATATGGTTGGTGGCTACAATCATTATATGGTTGCTGGCTACAATCATTATATGGTTGCTGGCTACAGTCATTACATGGTTGCTAGCTACAGTCATTACATGGTTGCTGGCTACAATCATTATATGGTTGCAGGCTACAGTCATTACATGGTTTCTGGCTACAGTCATTACATGGTTGCTGGCTACAATCATTATATGGTTGGTGGCTACAGTCATTACATGGTTGCTGGCCTCAGTCATTACATGGCTAATGGCAACAATCATCACGTAGCTACTGGCTATAGTCAGTACATGGTTGTTGGCTACAGTCATTACATGTCTAATGACCTACAGTCATTACATGGTTGCTGGCTACAGTCATTACATGGCTGATGGCTACAGTCATTACATGGGTGCTGGCTACAGTCATTACATGGTTGCTGGCTACAGTCATTATATGGTTGCTGGCTACAGTCATTACATGGTTGCTGGCTACAGTCATTACATGTCTGATGGCGACAGTCATTACATGGTTGCTGGCTACAGTCATTATATGGTTGCTGGCTACAGTCATTACATGGTTGGTGGCTACAGTAATTACATGGTTGCTGGCTACAGTCATTACATGGTTGCTGGCTACAGTCATTACATGGTTGGTGGCTACAGTCATTACATGGTTGCTGGCTACAGTCATTACATGGTTACATGGTTACATAAGCGTAGTGCTGTAAGGAGATGGCAAAATGCCAAGAAGAACAGAGCTGGTCATCCTAGTCCCTGCTTGCACTTAGAAAGAGAGATGCACACAAAAGTAAGCTATTTCAAAAAACTGGTCAAGGTGGTTAAAAGCGAAAAATGGGCAGAGGTGTGTCAAAGAGTAAGCACAGACAAGTCACTGAAATTATTCTGGCGACTACATAAAAGCATGAGTGGGGTAGTCAAGAATAAGAGCATTTCTGACTTCCAAGGTGCTGACCTCATCTGGCAGAGGACTGACGAGGACAAGGGCAAAGCCCTCTTTGAACGCTACCTTGAGCAGAGCAACCAGACAGACATGGGAGGCCGGAATCTGGCCAAGGAGGTCACCTCAGACAGATGCAAGGCCCAGAACACTTCGTATGAAGACACAGTGACAGTGAAAGAAATCAAGGCTGTGCTTCGACGATCAAAAAACAGTGCTCCAGGTCCTGATGGCATAAGATACGACGACATAAATAGGTGTACCGACAATGAGCTAGAGAAACTAGCAGACATGTACAACAACAGTATAGGGAGTGCTAGCATCAAGGAGGAATGGTTACATAGCTATCTGATTCCCTTGCCGAAGCCTGACAAAGACCACAAAAAAATTCAGGGATATCGAATTATAACCATGCAGAATACAGTAGGCAAGCTGCTGGAGAAGGTAATTGCCAGGAAAATATCAAGCCAACTAGAGAGGCAAGGTGTTTTCCCACCTACCCTGGGTGGGTACCGTCCAAAAAGAGAAACCTGGACCAATGCAGCAGTCTTTGCCCATGATGTCTATGAAGGGTTCCACTCAGGCACTGAAACCGTTGCTGCAGCGATTGATCTTGAGGACGCATACAACAGAGTACCACTGGAATTTTTAATGTTTCAGCTTCTTGAACTAAACGTAAGTCCATTCCTCCTTAGTTGGATCGCTGCAGCCCTCTTCCAACGGAAAGTAATTTTTAGATGTGGCAGTTGGACTTCGGAACCAACAACAATATATCCTGGCCTACCACAGGGATCACCATTATCTCCGGTACTGTTCAACGCCTACACAGTGAGAATCACCAGTGAGCAGATCACTGGACCTGGCAGAACATTGTCATATGCCGATGATGTTTTAGTGTATCGTCAGGGTAAGGATAGAGAGGAGGTTGCTGTGGAACTACAAACCGAACTCAATCGCATAAGTACTTGGTGTGATGAAGCTGGGGCAATGGTCAACCCAACAAAGGCAACAGTGACTTGGTTCTCGTTTATTAATCATATTGTCAACAATCCAACACCAACTGTAATGCTGTGTTCAGAGAAGGTGGAAAGAACGCAGGCAATGAATTACCTGGGGATACGGTTTGATCGAAGCCTTGCTTATAATGTGCACATAGACCAGGTGATAACAAAGGCCAAGCGGGGTTTGGCAGCGATGCGGGTGATGGCGGCAGCAAACTGTGAGCAGCGCCATCTATGTCTTCTGTACGAGGGGCTGGTCATGTCTGTTTTGGAGTATGCAATGGCAATCCTGACTCTCAGCCATAAGCAGATAGAAAGGATGGAAAGGATACAGAATGAAGCTATGCGCATTATTCTTGGATGTACAAGAGATACAGCATGCAGGGCGATGCGCTACCTTCTTGATTTTCCAACCATTGAAGAGAGAATGCAAGTTTGCAGGGCACGCGCCTACCTCAGAATTAACGCAAACACACAGCATCCACTGCATAGTGAAATTAGGAAGGTGAAGGGCAGCAGGTTAAAAAGAGGACGGTCGTGGATGGGTCAAGTCGAAGACATTCTTCAACAGGTGTGTTCACTTGAGGACTTAGAACCTGGCGAGGAGTGGGTGCAAGTGCCAACAGACTTCTGCACATCCTTTTCAGTTTGCATCCAACTAGATAGAAAATGCAGACAAGAAAATCCGGCTGCTGTGGAGGCTGAAGTACAAGCGTTGATTTTCGAGAATTCGCTAGACAGTGACGCGGTCATCTACACAGATGGGTCGGTCGTCCGACATGTGAGAAGCTCATGGGCCTTTACAGCTCGGGCCGGAGGGAGAATTGTGAAGGAGGACTCTGGTGCTTTCACTGAAACCACAAGTAGCCTGACCATGGAAGTCATGGCAGTAAGTAAAGCAATAACATGGCTCGAGACACAGACATTCACTAGGGCTTGTTTCCTTAGCGACTCAATGAACATGATCAAGAGGATAGAGGAGGGGTCGATCCGAAGAGAATGGTTGCTGCCTCTGGAGCGGTCTCGGCTGGCAAAGATTAGTTTCATCTTCGTGCCAGGGCATGCGGGAGTACAAGGAAATGAGCGGGCTGACAAGCTCGCAGGTGAGGCTACTGTTGAGGGCGGACGCGCCATGGACCAGGCTGACATTCTGAATGCTCTACGAGAAGTGAGACTTTTGCAAGAACCAAGTGATGACTGTGAATCTACAACAATGGCCAGACTGCGAGAGCAGCAAATTAAAAGAGGGGTGGCCAAACAAGAACACTACGCAGGAAGCCAAAGAAGATTGATAAACCAACACAGAACTGGCGTCGTTAGCCGCTACACGCTGCGGGATTTGCTGAGGAGGGGATCCGAGCACTTATGGACTGAATGGTCCGATGTGCAACGAGGATGATCTGTCGACTAACTAACTAACTAACTAACTAACATGGTTGCTGGCTACAGTCATTACATGGTTGCTGGCTACAATCATTATATGGTTGGTGGCTACAGTCATTACATGGTTGGTGGCTAAAATCATTACATGGTTGCTGGCTACAATCATTACATGGTTGCTGGCTACAGTCATTACATGGCTACTGGCTACAGTTATTACATAGTTTCTGGCTACGGTCATTACATGGCTACTGCCTACAATCACAAAGACACGTATCTCACATGGCTGCGGGCTACAAACACATGTACCTGCAAGATCTACTGTCTACAGTCAGACACCTTATCAGGCTACAGTAATTAGACACTTGTACCTCACATGGCTACAGAATACAATCATTAAACACCCGTGGCTCACATTGCTACTAGCTACGGTCATCATAGGCGTACATCACATGACTACAGTCATTAGGCACCTGTACCTCACATGGCTACAGGCTACAGTCATTAGGCACCTGTACCTCACATGGCTACAGGCTACAGTCATTAGGCACCTGTACCTCACAATGCTACAGGCTACAGTCATTAGGCACCTGTACCTCACATGGCTACAGGCTACAGTCATTAGGCACCTGTACCTCACATGGCTACAGGCTACAGTCATTAGGCACCTGTACCTCACATGACTACAGGCTACAGTCATTAGGCACCTGCACCTCACATGGCTACAGGCTACAGTCATTAGGCACCTGCACCTCACATGGCTACAGGCTACAGTCATTAGGCACCTGTACCTCAAATAACTACAGTCATTAGACATCTGTATACAGAATGTTTCTCAGCGACGGCCCACCACTGGACTACGACAGCATGGCGGCCTGTCAATCTCATTAAGAGTCGATGAACTCACACATTCGACCAGTGAAGACAATCGCCAAACATAATTCAGAGAAATTGTTATTTCCCGCATCCCGGCGCTAACTCGACGTCTGCAAATAGTGCACTGGGCTAACCTTGACATTCCGACACCGGGTATTAGGTTAGACAAGGGCGCGCGGTGTGCCTTGATCTGTCAGTCAACACTTGTCTGTTTGGTCAGAAATGCGACTAGGACCCGACAACATATTTGAAAGTTACCGTTTACTGATGAACATCAGGACATGTCGCGGCCTCGTAGACCGTGACAATTGCTCCATTTCTATGGCCACTTAGTTTTTCCGCATATCCTTTTACAGGACATCGCTGTCAACATCAGTATCTTTCAGCTGAATGTTGATTTCTTGGCAAGATTACGCGCAGTAGTTTGCCATTGCTTTCTGAGCGACCGGCTCATATACCCCGTAAGTTACCGACGCGGAGAGAACCGCTACCAATTCTCACGCACGTCACGTTACTCACGAGAGTATACGGGATTACGGAGAAAGTCGTGTAACTCCTAGACCAGGGAGTCGGCGGCCACTTATTACCTACATTAAATTGCAGTAATACATTTAATAACGCGCAATAACAGGTTGCCATTAAAGTCACCGCTGGTCTGGAATTAAAGGTCGTCTTAATGAATCATTATTCACAAGGTCTGCCCTGGAGGCAGCGTGAAGGAAGTGTCGACGGGCATTCCTTGATGCTCGTCTGCCCACTTAGCTGGCTGCCGTGGGCGCTGCCATTTGTAATTAGTTGTTGTTTCAAGCTGTAGTGTCATCACAGGAGAAGGTATTTTTATGTTCAGAGTATTTCCTCACGTTCTCCGTCTCCAGCCAGTCAATATGTGAAGACTTTAATGTTGCATTTATGTGGCCATTTTAGTTGTGAACATCAATATCTGAGGTCGTATGTCGTCAGTATTAGACAAGATTCTCTCTCTCTCTCTCTCTCTCTCTCTCTCTCTCTCTCTCTCTCTCTCTCTCTCTCTCTCTCCATCTATCTGATTATAGACGTGTGTACATGCGTGGAACTGTATGTGTTTATGTATAAATGTATATATATATGTGTGTTTATTTAGTCATTAGTCATTACTCGCGGTTCAAAATTCACGGCAACGGGTCGTCCCTATTATGCTCCTTTCCTGTGTCAGTGAATATCACACAGAATGCTCCTCACTGCCCCGTATGAAAGGTGGAACAAATAGGAGTCTCGACAAACCAACAGCACGCACGGGTACATTGTGCATAATACCGCCGCCAGAATGCCAACACAAAAGTCCTCCACGAAAAATACAGTTCATCGACGATGGAAGCGGCAGTCACTAGAAAACCAGCAGCCACACATAAGGCAAACTAGTCAGTTCTGCGAGAAAGCCGGCAGCCATTATTCCGAACATGCGGTTCACGCTATAAACAACAGTGGACAGATGTAAAAGCATTTAACACGAAATTCACAGCTCTTAGTGTCGCGCCACGCACTCAACTCAGTAGCAGGGTGACGGAACCATGTACTTCCAGTTCAACATGAGGAAAATGCGAATGCAAATCGTAGCCACAAGCATAAACACTCAAGAGGCCTTAACCGTTTAAATGCCTATCCTCCATGTTGGGGACCGGAAGTCGTGTTTATTTAGATGTACTTGAGTGTGTGGTTGTTTGCGCTGTACACACGCGTGGTTATGTAGGTGTATGTGTGTAATTTAGAATATACTCACCGATAGAAAGCTGTCAATTACAGTGAGGAAGGGGCGTGGTGGTGCCATATACAACCTGTAATGTTGCATGCATGTGAAACATGGACAATCAGCAGACAAGCTGAGTAACATCTACTGGCAGTGGAAATGTGGTGTCTGTGGAAAATTCACAGAATACCATAGACCGAGTTATGTGGAAAGACAAGAACGCCTGCCTTAGCTGGCAGAGCACTTGATGGCGATTATATATATATATATATGCCACCGTTCTTGTGTGTATAGTTATTTATTTTTGTATTAATATGTGTGTGTTAGTTGTGTGGTTATGTGGGTTAGGTTATGTGGGTGGTGTAATTACTTTGTCACATAAGAGGAGATCACATACATGAGATCACATATGGGTGATCACATACACGTGATGAAGATCACATGCAGGGTATGTCATAGAAGAGATCACATACCGCAGATGGAGATCACATACATCAGATGGAGATCACATTCAGCGGATCTCATAAGGGAGATCACATATACCAGATCACATACAGGAGATGGAGATCACATAGAAGAGATCACATACAGTCCTTCTGTCCTTTGCAAGGTTGCCAAAGTGTCCTTCTGCTGTAGCATTCTAAGTCTCGTTCTTGTATTCCGCATCTGTCCAAAATATTTATCTTAATATGTAAGATGCCATCTTATTCTGGTTCACTTTGCCAATATGTATTGGCCATGAATACGGTTGTCCTGCCAGTAAATATCTTTCTAAGTTCCAGACAACTTAAACGTGCTGCTTCTCTGGTGGAGCTCTGTGATCCGAATCTGTGTTGTTATTGACAAAAATTCTGACGTGATCTCCGTTCTACGCCAGGCGCCTAGTTTTATGTACGTTTTGGTTATGGAGTTTTGCTCCCTCTTTCTTTTCCGTCATGTCCTCTGCGCTACTTCTTGGCACAGGGGATGTTGATCACATACAGGAGATGGAAATCACATACAGGAGAACATATACAATAGATCACATATAGGAGATGGAGTTCACATACAGGAGATGGAGACCACATTCAGGAGATCACATATAGGATATGGAGATCACAGTGATAGAGATCACATTCAGGAGACCACATACAGCAGATGGAGATCACATACATCAGATAGAGATCACATGCAGGAGATGGAGATCACATTCAGAGGATCACATACAGGAGATCACATACATGAGATGGAGATCACATTCAGGGAATCACATACTTCATATCACATACAGGATATGAAGATCATATAGAGGAGATCACATACAATAGGTCACATACAAGAGATGAAGATCACATACAGGAGATCAAATACAGGAGATCACAAACAGAAGATGGAGACAACATACATGAGATCACATACAAAAGATCACATACAGGATTTGGAGATCGCATACAGGGGATAGAGATCATATACAGGAGACGACATACAAGAGATGGAGACCACATACCGGAGATGGAGATCACATCCAGGGGATCACATACAGGAGATGGAGATCACATACAGGAGATTGAAATCACATACAGGAGATGGAGACCAATACAGGAGATGGAGATCGCATAGAGGAGACCACATAAAGGAGATGGAGATCTCATAAGGAGATCATATACATGAGATAGAGCTCACATACAGGAGATGGAGATCACATACAGGAGATTGAGACCACATGCAGAAGATCACATACAGGATATAGAGATCACATACAAGAGATGGAGATCACATACAGGAGATGTAGACCACATACAGGAGATCGCATACAAGTGATCACATACAGGATATGGAGATCACATACAGAAGATCACATACAGGATATGGAGATCACATAGAGGAGAACACTTCAGGAGATCACATTCAGATCTTCTTCTTCTTCTGCGTTCACCCGGAGTATTTTTTCAGACGTAATTGCGGTGTGTCACGTTAAGCTCCCTTAGGCCAACACATCTGACTTTAGTGGGCGTTTTTTATCGGGTTTGCCTTCCCCGGAGACTCTCACTGTTGTGGTACCGTCCAAATCCCAGCTGGTCAAGTTAGAACGGTCGAAGACTTCACGGTCAGCCCTCAAGGGAAGGCAGGGGCAGTCCATGGGCATTTACCGCCGTCCAGGGAGGCTTTCATAATTAACACAGCTGTTCTTGTCTACATCACTAACACAGTTGTTCTTGTCAACATCGTTAACACAGCTGTTCTTGTCAACATCGCTAATACAGCTGTTCTTTCAACATCGCTAACACAGCTGTTCTTGTCAACATCGTTAACACAGCTGTTCTTGTCAACATCGCTAACACAGCTGTTCTTGTCAACATCGTTAACACATCTGTTCTTGTCAACATTGCTAACACAGCCATTCTTGTCTACATCGCTAACATAGCTGTTCTTGTCAACATCGTTAACACAGCTGTTCTGGCAAACTTCGTTAACACAGCTGTCCTTGTCAACATCGCTAACACAGTCATTCTTGTCTACATCGCTAACATAGCTGTTCTTGTCAACATTGTGTAATCTCTAACACAGCTGTTCTTGTCAACATTGTGTTGTGTCTAACACATCTGTTCTTCTCAACAGTGTGTGATGGCTAACACAGCTGTTCTTGTCAACATTGTGTGATGAATAACATAGCTGTTCTTGTCAACATTGTGTAATGGCTAACACAGCTGTTCTTGTCAACAGTGTGTTATGGCTAACACAGCTGTTCTTATCAACAGTGTGTTATGGCTAACACAGCTGTTCTTGTCAACATTGTGTGATGGCTAACACAACTGTTCTTGCCAAGATTGTGTCATGTCAAACAGCCGTTCCTTCCTTCTGCCTTTACATTACGGGAACATACGTGACTATTGTTAATTATGGCAACCCATTTACCCACATTCTCACGTGCATAAAATATCTCACGATAAAGCAATGAGACATTTTATTATATAAACGCGCACCGCCCTTCTCATTTTATTTCTTTCTGATAGCTAATTTATTGGCTTCCTTAAAAATACAATTTCCCTCAGTTACGCACTTCACAACTCGCGCCCTTCACAGTGGGCGTGTGGCAGTGGAGATGTGAGGTGCTCAACTCGAATCCACGACACAAAATAACTTCATATATCAATCGAGCGGTCATTTGTTGGGCACAAATTTGCATAGATATTAGCTGTTGACAGGAAATGCTGGGCTCTGGGGTGGGGCGTCCGCAACACCACCAGTAAATCCACTCCTGCGCTTTCCCGATACTGTTGGCATACCCGCCAATCAATCAATCAGTCAGTCAGTCGGTCAATCATTCATGCCACCTATTCTGCTGTCTAGTCAACAATCCGGAAGTCACGGGAATCCGGGGCAAGTGGGTGCAGGGGAAGAATGTTCCAGTTATAAACTAAGACGACATAATGTTTAGCTTAACCCTGTTGCAATGTTTAGCTGATCCCTGTTGCAATGTTTAGTTCATCCATGCTATAATTTTTAGCTGATCCATGTCACAATATTTATCTGACCCATTATGTTTAGCTGACACATGTTACGGTGTTTAACCGATCCATGTTACAGTTTTTAGTTGATCCATGTTATAGTGTTTAGTTGATCCATGTTATAGTGTTTAACTGATCCATTTTATAGTGTTTAGCTGATCAATGTTAAAATGTTTAGCTGATCAATGTTAAAATGTTTAGCTGATCCATGTTATAGTGTTTAACTGATTCATGTTACAGTGTTTAGCTGACACAAGTTATAATGTTTAGCTGATCCATGTTATAGTGTTTAGCTAATCCATGTTATAATGTTTAGCTGCCCCGTGTTACAGTGTTTATCTGACTCATTTCATCATTTAGCTGACACATGTTATAATGTTTAGTTGATCCATGTTAAAATGTTTCGCTGATCCATGTTAAAATGTTTAGCTGATACATTGTTACAGTGTTTAGCTGACCCATGTTATAAAGTTAGCTTACCCCTGTTACAATGTTTAGCTGATCCATGTTACAGTGTTGAGCTGATACGTTATAATGTTTAGCTGATCCATGTTAGTGTTTAGCTGATCCATGTTACAATGTTTAGCTGATCCATGTTGCAATGTTTAGCTGATCCATGTTGCAATGTTTAGCTGATCCATGTTAAAGTGTTTAGCTGATCCATGTTATAATGTTTAGCTGACCTATGTTATAATGTTTAGCTGAGCTATGTTATGTTTAGCTGACCCATGTTACAGTGTTTAGCTGATCCATGTTATAATATTTAGCTAACCCATGTTACAATGTTTAGCTGACCCATGTTACGATGTTTAGCTGATTAATGTTACATTGATTAGCTGATCTGCCAAGTCGTAAGTCCTCCTGTCTGTGCCATGCCATGGAAAATATCATTTAATTGAACTCACGACAAGGAACTGGCGGCTCATCAAAACGGCATAATGATAACTTTATGAATTCCCTGATGAACGTGAAACGAAGTAAAAATGTCGAAGCTCAGGAAAATCTAACACCGTTTATTCCGGAGTTAACAGAATCGTCATACATGTTGAAGTGGACACATTAGCGTCCCGTTATTGTCGGGAGGGCATCTAATTTAACGTGCACTGACCTTATGTACTTTCATCTGTCCTGCATTTGCCTTATCTTCGCTCAATAACACTTCCATTTCCCTCTGTTCATTCAGGTCGTCCTTGCTGTCATCTTCCTCCGAATTCGTCTGTCTAGAGTTTGCCCGTCGTTCGCAAATCCATGGCGTTCTCAATATATGCTGCTAGCTGTTCTTAGCTTGGAGTGAGTCCACTGCTAGCCCCCCAACGATTTAATAGCCACACCGAGTTGTTCTCCCAATCCAATACACGCCCGTTCACCTTGATCGTTGTACAACGTATGTTTTTCGTTGTCACGCTGGCGTTGGTGTGACGTATCTTCGTATCTCATGGTTTTCGTGCACCGCTTGCTTCGAGATTTCTTTCTAACTTCTGTATGGCGTGATCTGCTATGTGGCATTATGCCCCCCCCCCCCCCCACACATTTAAATGATACAATCATTTATAATCATTTATCCATATATACAGCTCGTGATTACCAACCATGCCCAATAGCAGTGCCGACATCATGAGTCATATCTAGTGAGGCGTACGACGTTAAGGCCCCTATAAATTACCCCCCCCCCCCCCAAAAAAAAAAAAAAAAATAATTAATAAATAATAATATGATGGATACGCCCTCCATTTCACAATCCCACGGTGAACGTCGTGTAGCCAGCCCAAGGGGAGGCTGGTCTAACTAATTATACAATTAGTCCCTACATGTCCAAAAAGACAAGTGTCCTCACTCTAGGTCAAAACCCGGAGTTGGGGACGTGGGTAACAACAGGTACCAAGTAGTCAGTACCAGTTGACACTCAATACTGTCGCTGGCTTATATGTCCACTGGGTGTTTCTTGCATAGAATATATATGTAGGTGAGGTGGACGCCATTGCTGTATACATTGCAATGTTATATAACTTTAGAGATTTTCCACATGACCATCAACCGCATTTACTTTTGTGCAACTCAATGAAATGGCTCGACATATGTGGCATCGCCTTCTAATGAATGTAATAGAACCCATTGATAATTATAACACTCTAATTATAACAGTTATTAACTAATTAACTAATATAATTAATGAACGTAACTATTCCAATATAATAACTAAACTATTGCAATTAACTAATTCTCTACATGTGATCATGAAATTACACAAATTATAATGTTCATATCACATACTAAAATTACCATATTGTAAGTCCACTGTTCAATTCATGTCACTCTAATTAATATAATTACACAAATCGTCATTTAAGAAAAGTACTTAATCTATATTCCTTAATACTGAATGTTCGTAATCGATCGGATCCTCATCTCCGTAATTGAAGTATGGACACGCAAAGTAAAAGTTCCGTCATCTCAGTAATTGACGTATGACAGTTCCAAAATGTCACAACACAAGTCACTTCATCACTTCATCATGTCTCTGCCAACAATGAAAAATCCACATGTGTATCTATCTGACTAACAATATGTAATATACTAATGTAATATAACTTGTTGGTTGCTATGTACATTGCTATTTAATCAGGTGCATCTGTAATATATAATATATCTTCTAAACACTCTATGAACGAATATAGACAATTAAGAAATAAAAGTGGAAAAGACCTATCTATTTATAATCGACTAAGAAGATCTTTAAGAGTATTGTCATTGTCTAGAATTTGGCAGATCTTAACATCGTAGTCTTGCACAGAATAATAATCCGTAAGAACTTCTACGAAATAAATAAGAAATATAACATAATATTTAGATTCAACAAGAATAAATATTTGAACCAAATAATATTCATAGAAATTATAAATGTTCTCTAATATAAATATAGTTAACAATTATCTGAAGAATAGAGAAACCGAATATCTTTTTTTCCAAGATGAACTGTAGAACTATGAGATAGTGTGAACAATTCAGAAAAGTATAGCTTTATATCAGCGAAATTTAGAACAATTTATTTTGTAAGACCTTAATGTGTCTGTAGTGAAATATGTGCTGATATCACTAAATAATATTCTCATTCACACCCTTACTCATTCTTTTCTTCTTTATTCCTTTTTACTTTCTCACACGCTTATGGTGTTTCTTTACTGTATGTATGCCAATATCTGTACATTTTAACTTTGTCATAGTTTTCACTCGTGTTTATATTGAAAATAGAGTCAATCTGCACCAGAAATAAGTCAAGTAAATAAAGTACGCATACATCAGTGTATTTTGTTTATTGTAATTTTGTTTGCGATTATTGGCTTGTGTGTTAATTTTCTTGACTTGTGAGTGAATGTCTGTATGTTTCTTAATATGTGAATACATAACCGTAATGGCATGAACATACATCTTCATTTGTGAGTATATGTTTGTGACGAGGCATACAACCTGGGATGGGGTTGATTTAAGCCAAATCAAAATCTGGGTAACAAATATGGTTATAATATCCCATTTCCACTGTTTCGTGGACCGTATCTGTTGTATGTTACCCTTTATGTAACACTTGGTTTCATTTGTGTAATTTCTTTTTCTTGGGTTATGTGACCCTGGGTTTTTGTGAGTGCCTTGTCAGGTTCACGTTCAATGTTCACTTCCAGGACGTAATCTTTAACATTGGGTATATTCCCAAATAAGTAACCCGGCACAAGGATTAGGCAATACTGCTGCATTTACCGTGCCTTCAAAGTATGGAGATTGTATTGTAATTGTGGCAATTTTATATCTCTCAATTGTGCCACCAAAAGTTCTGCAGGCAACAGTTTTGCCTGTATAATCTTCTGTTTTTACTAATCTTTGGTCAACTCCAATAATTGAAGCCCCTGAATCACGAATACAGGTAGTAGGTTCCCCATTCACCCATGCCTGGTGAACTCTGAGTGTGCCATTCTGAATATTAACAGCATTGGCTACATGAATGGTTTCTAGACATTCGTCAATATGGATGTCTTTGTCAGTCTTTTCGCTATACTGTTGTATGATAGCTGCATGTGTTTCTTCTATGTCATCTGAATCACTACTGGAGAATACATATGCGGTACTTGCTTCTTTCCAAGTATTTCTAATCGAACATTATCTACTGGTATGCTCATACGCCCGACAAGAAAAACATTTAACACTACTCCTGTAGGAGTCATACTTACTTCTTTTATTTGCCGTGATATCTCTTAGATATGCTGCATAACCAGGAAGTTGATCACATATTTAAAGATGTCCGTGTGATAACTTGCAATGTTGGCATCGAGTGAGGTGTCCCTTTCTTGGTCTGTCCCCCTCTTTATTGGAGTACTGATATGGACCTCTAATTTTATTTGCAATTTTCTTAAACTTACAATTACTTTTCTGGAATCTGGCGCTTGCTCCTATGACAAGCTCAGGTTGTGCACGGTCAGCAAATATGTCACAATGGGCATTATAAAATGATTCACTCCGTGATTCCATCTCACTAAGTGACTTACACTTATTCTCAACCAGAAATATAGACATAGCTTCTGGTACTGCAGATAGAAGTTTGTCTCTTAGCATCAGGTCACGAATTTTATCGAAATCAGACCCGATGTCTGCTGCCTTTAACCATTTGTCAAAGCAAGAAGATGTTTCAGAAACAAAGTCAAGGAATGTTTGATTAGACTTAGGAGTAAGTGTCTTAAATTTTGTACGTAACCCACATTCATCCAAACTAAAATGTGCAAGAACTCTATCTCGCATATATTTGTAGTTGGTACGCAAGTTCTCAGGTATTAACTCAATTACCTTCAAAGGTTCCAGCGCAAGATGTCGATGGAACAAGATTGGTAAGTCCTGCTCAGGAATCTTATAGAATTTTGCTAAAACTTCGAAATTAGTAATCCATGAACTTACAAAATCACCTTGTTGGAAGTTACGAATCAGACCTTGGTATTTCTTGACTGGATCATTATGTTTTGCTTGTATTCTTTCTCGTTCTAATTCAGCTTCACGATCCATTTCCAATGTTTTAACCTTCAAATTACCTTCCAGTTCCTTGTCCTTAAGAATTGCTTCAGCCGCAAGTTTTTCTTTATCAAATGCTAGTTGCTTTTCCTTCATTTCTTTATCATCCGCTATCTTCTCTTGTTCTAGCTAATTCTCTTTCCTTTATCACCATTTCCCTTTCTTTTAATTCTTTCTCAAGTGCCAATCTCTCTTGTCTTTCTTCTCGTTCACGAGCTGCTTGAAGTTCTTTTGCTTCTTTCTCTGCAGCTAATCTTTCTTGTCTTTCTTCTCTTTCACGTGCCAGGAATTCTTTCAATTCATTCTTCGCCCATGTTCTCAGCTCGAGACCGGTTAAACCAGACTTCTCACCCATGTTCATGAAGTCCTGAAGTGTCGACATATTGTCCTACCTGTGCTATACTTTATTTAGCTGAAATATAATAGCGAAGTGCAAAAGAAGAAAAGAATCGATAAGATGCAATAATGTTGTCCAAAGAGCAGATAGTAAATTTTGAAATACAGATGTTGAACAAAATGTCAACTTCAAAATGAACAATCTAAAATTGAATACAAAAGAAATTCAGCAATCTTACTGCAATAGAAATATCCTGTTACTCTCTGTAAATAACAGAAAATAGTATGCAAAAATATATGCAGTATAAAGAATATAATAACACTAGACAGTTAGTAATTACAAGAGAAAACGACTGACGTGTAACGTAAACACATATTCACACTCATAAAAGAAAATAATACTGACGTACGAAAACTAGGTAAACAACATACAACACTACTGCAACACTACTATAACACACTATTAGTACCAACAACACGTGAGACCGCCACAAATTAACTTTGTAACGACCTGATGATTGCAAGTACACAACGGCTTCTTAAGGTAGGAAATGATCTTAACTATCCCCAAGAAGCGCCCTCCAACCACCCGCTGTTAATTTAACGCAAAATTGGTCATCGCTACAACTTAGTATCTTACGAATGCACCCAAACAAGAACAATGAACGTAACGATCAACAAAAACTGATACTGGCCTTATGTTCGACAGTTGGCGTGATCCGTAGACAATTTACAATTTACAGCGTTGAAATGTGTGTGTGTGGTATCTGCCTGCTAGATACCAGAGGTGGATTGGTGATTAGTGGTAAATATTCGTACTTGAAATCGAGCGATGCTGTCCTAGTAAGTGTTGGTGTTGCTGAGGCAGTGGTGAACTGACTATCTGTACTCAGTATATAATTGTGACACCCGTGGCAATGCGCCCGTTGACCCAGTCATTTACATAATCAACGGAGGTGTCACTATTTTAAAGCGTAGATTTATCGCTGAACTTTGAGCTGCCTCCCTGTATGTTGCTCGTTGTTGTCAGATATGTATCGCCAATGTCTAGTGGAGTACTAGGTGACAATCAAATGTGTTGACGTATCACTCGAAGAGTCGATTCCTGCTCATGTACGTTTGGAGTTCACAATCCTCGTAATGTAATCGTGCTATATTTGCTTTCCTGCTGTGTGTCGATGCTGCTAGACGAAGCTCATGGTGAAGGACAGTCTCCATGTAATAGTCTCAGTTCATCCGACAAAACACAAGTGTTAAAATATGTCCGATTACTGTGTGTTTGGCAATGAACAGAGAAGAGGAAACGTTCCTGTAGAAGATAACGACTCCCTCCTTTGTGACGACAACACGAACCACATCGTCTTTGGTGTGTAATGATTCCTACAATCTGTGTAAGAACGCGTCACTGTTCCTCCTACTTTACGTTGTAGTTGTTTGTGCACGCCATTACGACATAAGTAATGTTTCTTGAGTAAACTTCAAATATACAAGATGTTTCAGCATTACAACGTTTGTTCTCCAGCATAGCGCTGCGGTTTCCGATATATGTGGAATGGTGCGTGTGCAAATGGCTATCGGTGCGCAGTTAACTTTCTTGATGTGCAAACCTTGGCGCAACTTTTGTGGCTAGAAGCGGGGAAGTTATTTATTGATTAGCAAGCTCGGAACGTATGCACCCATGTGTGCCAAGTTGTAAGTCCTCCTGTCTGTGCCATGCCATGGAAAATATCATTTAATTGAACTCACGACAAGGAACTGGCGGCTCATCAAAACGGCATAATGATAACTTTATGAATTCCCTGATGAACGTGGAACGAAGTAAAAATGTCGAAGCTCAGGAAAATCTAACACCGTTTATTCCGGAGTTAACAGAATCGTCATACATGTTGTAGTGGACACAATAGCGTCCCGTTATTGCCGGGAGGGCATCTAATTTAACGTGCACTGACCTTATGTTTCATCTGTCCTGCATTTGCCTTATCTTCGCTCAATAACACTTCCATTTCCCTCTGTTCATTCAGGTCATCCTTGCTGTCATCTTCCTCCAAACACTCGTCTGTCTAGAGTTTGCCCGTCGTTCGCAAATCCATGGCGTTCTCAATATATGCTGCTAGCTGTTCTTAGCTTGGAGTGAGTCAACTGCTAGCCTCCCAACGATCCAAAAGCCACACCGACTTGTTCGACTTGTTCTCCCAATCCAATACATGCCCGTTCACCATGATCGTCGTACAACGTATGTTTTTCGTTGTCACGCTGGCGATTGATATGACGTATCTTCGTATCTCATGGTTTTCGTGCACCGCTTGCTTCGAGATTTCCTTCTAACTTCTGTATGGCGTGATCTGCTATGTGGCATGATCCATGTTACAATGTGAGGCCGATTCATGTTACAGTGTTTTGTTGATCCATGTTATGTTCAGCTGACCCATGTTACAGTGTTTAGTTGACCCATGTTACAGTGTTTAGTTGACCCATGATACAATCTTTAGACGACCCATGTTACAGTGTTTAGCTGACTCATATTGTAATCTTTAGCTGACCCATGGTATAATGTTGAGTTGACCCATGTTACAGTGTTTAGTTGACCCATAATATGTTGCTTAGATGACCCATGTTACAGTGTTTATCTGACCCATGTTAGAGTTTAGCTGACCCATGTTACAATGTTTAGCTGATCCATGTCACAATATTTAGCTGACCCATGTTACAATGTTAGCTGACCCATGTTACAGTGTTTAGCTGACTCATATTGTAATCTTTAGCTGACCCATGTTACAGTGTTTAGTTGACCCACAATATTTAGCTGACCCATGTTATAATCTTTAGCTGACCCATGTTATATTGTTGAGCTGACGCATGTTATGATGTTTAGGTGACCCATGATATAATGTTTAGCTGATCAATGTAACAATATTTAGCTGACCCATGTAATAATCTTTAGCTGACCCACGTTATAATGTTTATCTGACCAATGTTATGTTTAGCTGACACGTGTTACAGTGTTTAGCTGATACATGTTACAGTGTTTAGCTGATCCCATGTTACAGTGTTTAACTGATACCATGTTACAGGTGTTTAACTGATACCATGTTACAGGTGTTTAGCTGATCCATGTTACAATGTTTAGCTGATCCATGATATAATGTTTAGCTGATCCATGTTATAGTGTTTAGCTGATCTATGTTATAGTGTTTAGCTGATCCATGTTATCATGGTTAGCTGACCCATGATATAATGTTTAGCTTATCCATGTCACAATATTTAGCTGATCCATGTTATAGTGTTTATCTGAACCTTGTTATAATGTTTAGTTGACCCATGTTACAGTGATTAGCTGATCCATGTTATGTTTATCTGATCCATGTTACAGTGTTTAGTTTACCCATGTTACAATGTTTAGCTGAGCCATGTTACAATGTTTAGTTTACCCATGTTACAATGTTTAGCTGAGCCATGTTACAATGGTTAGCTGACCCATGTTATAATGTTGATTTGACCCATGTTACAGTGTTTAGTTGACCTACAATACAATGCTTAGATGACCCTGTTACAATGTTTAGCTGACCCATGTTATAATGTTTAGCTGACCCATGCTACAGTGTCTATCTGACCCATGTTATGTTTAGCTGACCCATGTTATGTTTAGCTCATCCATGTTATAATGTTTAGGTGACCCATGATATAATGTTTAGCCGATCCATGTCACTAAATTTAGCTGACCCATGTTATAATGTTTATCTGAACCTTGTTATAATGTTTAGTTGACCCATGCTACTAGTGATTAGCTGATCCATGTTATGTTTATCTGATCCATGTTACAGTGTTTAGTTTACCCATGTTACAATGTTTAGCTGACGCCATGTTACAATGGTTAGCTGACCCATGTTATAATGTTGATTTGACCCATGTTACAGTGTTTAGTTGACCTACAATGCAATGCTTAGATGACCCATGTTACAGTGTTTAGTTGACCCACAATATGATGCTTACATAGCCCATGTTACAGTTTTTATCTGACCCATGTTAGTATTTAGCTGATTCATGTTAAAATGTTTAGCTGATCCATGTTAGTGTTTAGCTGACCCATGTTAAAATGTTTAGCTGATCCATGTTAAAATATTTAGCTGACCCATGTTACAGTGTTTAGCTGATCCATGTTAAAATGTTTAGCTGATTCTATGTTACAGTGTTTAGCTGATTCCATGTTAAAATGTTTAGCTGATCCATGTTACAGTGTTTAGCTGACCCATGTTAAAATGTTTAGCTGATCCATCTTAGTGTTTAGCTGACCCATGTTACAATGTTTAGCTGACCCATGTTATAATGTTTAGCTGCCCCATGTTACAGTGTTTAATTGACCAATGTGACAATGTTTAGCTGATGCTTGTTACAATGGTTAGATGATCCATGTTAGTATTCAGCTGACCCATGCTACAGTGTTTAGTTGACCCATGTTGTGTCTGGCTGACCCATGTTACACATCTCCACACATAATCACTTCGTGTATCCATTTCCCACACATCTTACAGATCGTTTTTCACATCCCAAGTCATTTTCACATCTCAAGTCAAAGACACACAAGTCAACGACATACATTCCCTATTATTATTATTATTATGTGTTAAAAAGTGGACACGAAGCCAATAAAGTGACTATAATAAAAGCTGTAAACATTCAGTATAAACAAATCCAACATGTGCGATCAAATATCAATGACATACTCTAAACAAGTTTACCAATAATAAAGTCATATTGCTGTCCCGTCAACAAGGGAAATCATTCATGTAAAGCTGGTGTGAACAAGACACGATCACCGTTGCTGAAATTGCCAACACATTAAATATCAACATATACCCAAACCTGCGTGTATACCTTGGCCAGCTAGATGATGTGTACACGTGTAACTGTGCATACGTGCGTGCATTCATGAATATATGCAGAAAAGATGTGAGTGCATGCAATACATATACACATACACAAACACACACATATATATATATATATATATATATATATATATATATATCTATATATATATATATATATATATATATATATATATCTTCTTCTTCAGCATTCCGAGCCATTGAGGTTCTTTGCTGCAAATACAATCTGTCTCCATTCCTCTCTCTGATGGACCTTCTCTTGCCAGTCGTTGATTTCAAGTGCTTGTAGGTCTGTACATGTATTATCTCTCCACCGCTTTCTTGGTCTACCTCGGGGTCTACGGTCATTTATTTCCTGAGTGTAAGCGAGTTTTGTTTCCCTAATATATATATATATATATATATATATATATATGATTCACCAAAGGACAATTGGAGAATCAAAAAGAGAGTATGTGCAATGATTATCTTACTGCTGGGATTGTTGCCTCCCTCCTGCAGGTCCCCGACAGTGCCTGTCACACAACTGTTGTCTGCATCCCTCCTGCAGGTCCCCAACAGTTCCTGTCACACAATTGTTGCCTGCGTCCCTCCTGCAGGTCCCCAACAGTTCCTGTCACACAATTGTTGCCTGCCTCCCTCCTGCAGGTCCCCAACAGTTCCTGTCACACAATTGTTGCCTGCCTCCCTCCTGCAGGTCCCCAACAGTGCCTGTCACACAATTGTTGCCTGCATCCCTCCTGCAGGTCCCCAACAGTTCCTGTCACACAACTGTTGCCTGCCTCCCTCCTGCAGGTCCCCAACAGTTCCTGTCACACAATTGTTGCCTGCCTCCCTCCTGCAGGTCCCCAACAGTGCCTGTCACACAATTGTTGCCTGCCTCCCTCCTGCAGGTCCCCAACAGTTCCTGTCACACAATTGTTGCCTGCCTCCCTCCTGCAGGTCCCCAACAGTTCCTGTCACACAATTGTTGCCTGCGTCCCTCCTGCAGGTCCCCAACAGTGCCTGTCACACAATTGTTGCCTGCGTCCCTCCTGCAGGTCCCCAACAGTGCCTGTCACACAATTGTTGCCTACATCCCTCCTGCAGGTCCCCAACACTGCCTGTCACACAATTGTTGCCTACATCCCTCCTGCAGGTCCCCAACAGTTCCTGTCACACAATTGTTGCCTGCCTCCCTCCTGCAGGTCCCCAACAGTTCCTGTCACACAATTGTTGCCTGCCTCCCTCCTGCAGGTCCCCAACAGTTCCTGTCACACAATTGTTGCCTGCCTCCCTCCTGCAGGTCCCCAACACTGACTGTCACACAATTGTTGCCTGCGTCCCTCCTGCAGGTCCCCAACAGTGCCTGTCACACAATTGTTGCCTACATCCCTCCTGCAGGTCCCCAACAGTTTCTGTCACACAATTGTTGCCTACATCCCTCCTGCAGGTCCCCAACACTGCCTGTCACACAATTGTTGCCTGCGTCCCTCCTGCAGGTCCCCAACACTGCCTGTCACACAATTGTTGCCTGCGTCCCTCCTGCAGGTCCCCAACAGTTTCTGTCACACAATTGTTGCCTGCGTCCCTCCTGCAGGTCCCCAACAGTTTCTGTCACACAATTGTTGCCTGCCTCCCTCCTGCAGGTCCCCAACAGTTTCTGTCACACAATTGTTGCCTGCGTCCCTCCTGCAGGTCCCCAACAGTGCCTGTCACACAATTGTTGCCTGCCTCCCTCCTGCAGGTCCCCAACAGTTTCTGTCACACAATTGTTGCCTGCCTCCCTCCTGCAGGTCCCCAACAGTTTCTGTCACACAACAGTTGCCTACATCCCTCCTGCAGGTCCCCAACAGTTTCTGTCACACAATTGTTGCCTGCGTCCCTCCTGCAGGTCCCCAACAGTGCCTGTCACACAATTGTTGCCTACATCCCTCCTGCAGGTCCCCAACACTGCCTGTCACACAATTGTTGCCTACATCCCTCCTGCAGGTCCCCAACACTGCCTGTCACACAATTGTTGCCTACATCCCTCCTGCAGGTCCCCAACAGTTTCTGTCACACAACTGTTGCCTGCATCCCTCCTGCAGGTCTCCGACAGTTTCTGTCACACAACTGTTGCCTGCATCCCTCCTGCAGGTCTCCGACAGTTTCTGTCACACAACTGTTGCCTGCATCCCTCCTGCAGGTCTCCGACAGTTTCTGTCACACAACTGTTGCCTGCATCCCTCCTGCAGGTCTCTGACAGTTTCTGTCACACAACTGTTGCCTGCATCCCTCCTGCAGGTCTCTGACAGTTTCTGTCACACAACTGTTGCCTGCATCCCTCCTGCAGGTCTCCGACAGTTTCTGTCACACAACTGTTGCCTGCATCCCTTCTGCAGGTCCCCAACACTGCCTGTCACTCAATCATGACATGTATATGGATGCAGTATGTCATCTTCTGATGACATTCACAGCCAACCACTTCATTAGAATGTCCTGTAACTATCAGAATCTAAATCAGTCACAAGGACATGCAAGTCCTGTACTGGTAACACTGTCAGTCAGTCACTAGGACATGCAAGTCCTCTACATATTATGTACAAACCCAAAGCCAGCTAATGAGACAGTGTATGTCCTGTAATGTAAGTCCTGAGTGAGAGAAATAAGTACAGGAGCCCCCAACTCACGCCTGTATCTGTCTGGTAGGGAAAACATCAGTATGTTCTACATCACAGACAGTATAGAAGACAATACAATCACATGTGCTCTAAGTGGCAGTCAATATGTGATGTATCGATGTCACATGTGCTACACACACACAACAGACTAACAGCTGCACATACTGCCCGACATATCTAGTTTGACATACAATGTCTGGCATGCTTCTGAACTATAGTGGCTGTCTGATGTCTGTGTGGCATGCCTCTGAACTATAGTGTCTGTCTGATGTCTGCCTGGCATGCCTCTGAACTATAGTGTCTGTCTGATGTCTGTGTGGCATGCCTCTGAACTATAGTATCTGTCTGATGTCTGCCTGGCATGCCTCTGAACTATAGTGTCTGTCTGATGTCTGCCTGGCATGCCTCTGAACTATAGTGTCTGTCTGATGTCTGCCTGGCATGCCTCTGAACTATAGTGTCTGTCTGATGTCTGCCTGGCATGCCTCTGAACTATAGTGTCTGTCTGATGTCTGTGTAGCATGCTTCTGAACTATAGTGTCTGTCTGATGTCTGTGTGGCATGCTTCTGAACTATAGTGTCTGTCTGATGTCTGTGTGGCATGCCTTTGAACTATAGTGTCTGTCTGATGTCTGTGTGGCATGCCTCTGAACTATAGTGTCTGTCTGATGTCTGTGTGGCATGCCTTTGAACTATAGTGTCTGTCTGATGTCTGTGTGGCATGCCTCTGAACTATAGTGTCTGTTTGATGTCTGTGTGGCATGCCTTTGAACTATAGTGTCTGTCTGATGTCTGTGTGGCATGCCTCTGAACTATAGTGTCTGTCTGATGTCTGCCTGGCATGCCTCTGAACTGTAGTGTCTGTCTGATGTCTGTGTAGCATGCTTCTGAACTATAGTGTCTGTCTGATGTCTGTGTGGCATGCCTCTGAACTATAGTGTCTGTCTGATGTCTGTGTGGCATGCCTTTGAACTATAGTGTGTCAGATGTCTGTGTGGCATGCCTCTGAACTATAGTGTCTGTCTGATGTCTGCCTGGTATGCCTCTGACCTATAGTGTCTGTCTGATGGCTGTCTAACACATACCTCTGAAATATAGTGTCTTAATGTCTCATGCTTGTCTGTGTAGCACATGTTTCTGAAATAGTTTGTCCGATGTCTAAATATGCTTCTGAAATACTCTGTCAAATTCACGCTGCCTGTCTGGCTATACCGTCTGACGTATATTGTCAGCAAAGATATTGAATAAACATAAATACCATCTTGAAAAAAAAAAAAATGCATTGTGCAAGTGAAGCAGAACTTCAGCACCAACTATTAGAAATATACAAACATCACATAAGGCAAACCCACCAATGTATCACTCATTCACTCAACATGGTATTGTCAACGCCCATCTCAAGTAAAAAAATATTCACATGGTAGCAAGTAACATCATAAGATATTCAAATAGTAGACAGTAAAATCAAAAAGATATTCTCACAGTAGACAGTAACATCAAGAAGACATTCACACTGTAGATAGTAACATCCAGAAGATATTCACACTGTACACAGTAATATCAAGAAGATATTCACACTGTAGACAGTAACATCTAGAACAGTGGTTCTCAACCGGTGGGGAATTTCCCCTCCCCCTTCCCCCACAGGGGGAATTTAAGATTATTTCAAGATCGCGTAAATACAAGAACCGATTACTTTATGTTGTTTTTCCCTTCATACTTTATGATTCTGTGCATCTCACCCTTCTGAAAATCATTTCATAACATAAGTAGACCTGCATATCACGTTTTATGTAGACGTCTAGACTTGTTCTAGTATGTGCTATTAAATTTAGCTTCCATTATTACGTATACTGTGTAGGGGGGGGGGGGGGGGGGGGAATTGTTACGGAGGACATACGAAAAGGGGGGGGGGGGGATGACATTCTGAAAATCTCGTGAAGGGGGGCACGGGCCAAAAAAAGGTTGAGAACCACTTATGTAGAAGATATTCACACTGTAGACAGTAACATCAAGAAAATATTTGCACTGTAGTCAGTACTATCAAGAAAATATTCACACGAATTACATTACTATCAAGAAAATATTCACATGGTAGCAAGTAACATCAAGAAAATATTCACACTGTAGACAGTACAGTCAAGAAGATATTCACACTGTAGACAGTAACAACAAGAAGATATTCACACTGTAGACAGTACCATCAAGAAAATATTCACACTGTAGCAAGTAACATCAAGAATATATTCACACAGTAGCAAGTACTGAATCTGGACAACGTGCTCAGTGAAATGAGGTGTCCAAAATCTTTGGCTAATTACAGGTCAGAAATCTGTGTACAGGCACTATGCATGGACATATATGATCTCTTAAACTTGACAAGTTTGTATAATCTTTAACAAATAAATAATCTGTTTGTGAAAAAAAAGAAAATCATCTGGTGATACAGACAAGTCAATATTCCACATCTGCAACCAGAAACAGTCAACAAACTGGCAATCTGTTATCAGAAATATGAGTTGATCATCAAATTAAAACTGGCACAACAAACATACAGTGATAACAACATTGATCACCCGACAGTAGACACAGCCGCAGGTGTCATATATACTAGGTCATTTTATATATATATATATACACACACACATCTGGCTGATTGGCTAGAATGCTGAGCTCCCATTCTGGAGATCCAGGTTCGAATCTTTGGTAAGGTGAGTGGACAGTTTTCTGTCAGGGGTGGCTGTGTACTAGACACGTGGCCTTCATTCCTCAGGCTCAAGACAACACCCCCCCCCCCCCCCCCCTACTCTAGGTACTACAGGCAGTCATGAGAGTTTAATGAGTTTTTTAAAATATATATTCAGTCATGGCATTACTTGGTTAGTTGACTAGTTTGCTTGTGCAACCTCTACTTTCCATAACAATCTTTTACAGCCACGGTACAATGCTGCAGTGACCCCACACTTAGGATGCTGCAGTGACCCCACACTTAGGATGCTGCAGTGACCCCTCTTTAGTTGCTAGACTGACTCCAGCGTTATGATCTCACACCTACAATGTGGGTCAGAGATGTCCTATTCACTCTAGGCATGTGCATACAGTGTGTTGAAAATGTGGGTCAGAGATGTCCTATTCACTCTAGGCATGTGCCTACTGTGTGTTGACAATGTGGGTCAGGGATGTCCTATTCACTCTAGGCATATGCCTACTGTGTGTTCACAATGTGGGTCAGAGATGCCCACAGAGTGATTCACTCTAGGCATGTGCCTACTGTGTGTTGACAATGTGAGTCAGAGATGTCCTATTCACTCTAGGCATGTGCCTACTGTGTGTTGACAATGTGGGTCAGAGATGTCCTATTCACTCTAGGCATGTGCCTACTGTGTGTTGACAATGAAATGCAGAGCCCGTGGAGGCAACATGGTCAAGCAGGTCCAGCCCCAGCCTGTCTGTACGTGCTGGTCAGGATCATGACTGGCTACAACCTGTATGCCTCTCTGCAGATATCAAGCTGCAGGGCCAGTCTTGTCCACTCCGTTGGTTTCTGAGTCTGGAGGAGAGAAGGAGAGCTCAGCTACAGTCCCCCACGGAGATAGAACTTTGGTAGCAGATCAGCAGAGAAGTCAACCAACCAACCAACCAACATATAACATGACTGCTGCATGATGTCTCTCAATCATTCCTTCATATGCAGGTGCCGTGTGTACAAGAATGTACTCACAAACACATACACACAATGTGACATGCAGGTATCATGTGTATAAGAATGCACTCACACACACAAACACAATGTGACATGCAGGTGCCGTGTGTACAAGAATGCATAGAGAATGAGTGCATACTTAGTTGTTGTAGGCACTGAGCCACAAGGTAACAGAGATGATGGCGACGTGAAACCTGCAAGATGTGGTGTGTGACACAACGATGGTGGGGTGATCATTTGGTTTGTATGTGTGTGTGATACAATGATGGTGGTAGTGATCATTTGGGGTGGGTTGGTGTGTGTGTGTGTGTGTGTGAGTTGTGTGACACACACACAATGATGGTGGAGTGATCATCTGATGTGAGTGTGTGACACAACAATGGTGGGATGATTGTTTGGTGTGAGTGTGTGACACAATGATAGTGGAATGATTGTTTGGTGTGAGTGTGAGTGGGGTGATCTGTTGGTGTGTGTGACACAATGATGGTGGGGTGATCTGTTGGTATGTGTGACACAACAATGGTGGGGTGATCTGTTGGTGTGTGTGACACAACAATGGTGGGGTGATCTGTTGGTGTGAGTGTGTGACTCAACAATGGTGGGGTGATCTGTTGGTGTGTGTGACACAACAATGGTGGGGTGATCTGTTGGTGTGAGTGACACGACAATGGTGGGGTGATCTGTTGGTGTGAGTGTGTAACACAACAATGGTGGGATGATCTGTTGGTGTAAGTGACACAACAATGGTGGGGTGATCTGTTGGTGTATGACACAACAATGGTGGGGTGATCTGTTGGTGTATGACACAACAATGGTGGGGTGATCTGTTGGTGTAAGTGACACAACAATGGTGGGGTGATCTGTTGGTGTATGACACAACAATGGTGGGATGATGTTGGTGTAAGTGACACAACAATGGTGGGGTGATGTGTTGGTGTATGACACAACAGTGTATGACACAACAATGGTGGGATGATCTGTTGGTGTAAGTGACACAACAATGGTGGGGTGATCTGTTGGTGTATGACACAACAATGGTGGGGTGATCTGTTGGTGTATGACACAACAATGGTGGGGTGATCTGTTGGTGTATGACACAACAATGGTGTGGTGATCTGTTGGTGTGAGTGTGTGACACAACAATGGTGTGGTGATCTGTTGGTGTATGACACAACAATGGTGGGGTGATCTGTTGGTGCTAATGCTGGAATGACTGATTAATCAAAGTGTGCTGTTGGATGTGAAGTCCACTTCTGTGGTAGAACATTCGTCATTCTACCAAGAGATGGTTCGGTCCATCCACAGCTAGTTCAGTCCATCCACAACTGGTTCTTTCATCCACAGCTGGTTCCATTCATCCACAGCTGGTTCCTTCATCCACAGCTGGTTGAGTCCATCCACAGCTGGTTGAGTCCATTCACAGCTGGTTCCATTCATCCACAGCTGGTTCCATTCATCCACAGCTTGTTCCATTCATCCACAGCTGTTTCTATTCATCCACAGCTGGTTCAGTTCATCTACAGTTGGTTCAGTTCATCTACAGTTGGTTCAGTTCATCTACAGTTGGTTCAGTTCATCTACAGTTGGTTCAGTTCATCCACAGCTGGTTCCATTCATCCACAGCTGGTTCCATTCATCCACAGCTGGTTCAGTTCATCTACAGCTGGTTCAGTAAGGTTACATGTTGACATTGACATAAAAGTTACAAAATGTCCCAATAGTTACATAATGACATAATAGTTACAAAATGTCACAACAGTTACATAATATCTACACAACGACATAATAGTTACACAATGACATAATAGTTATATAATGACATAATAGTTACACACTGATGTAAGATTCATACTGGCAAAATTGGTTCAAAGACTTAATAGGTTCATATTTTCATAACAGGTTCATAGTGACACAATGAGTTGACACCAATGCTGACCACATATACACAGCCCACACATTATACATGGCCTAGAAAATAGCAAAACTGGTACATGATTTAGCAAACAAAGAAACATGGCTGATGTGATGTATTACTTTGTTAAGTGTAGTACGCGATTTCTAACAAAACACAACAGCTACATCTTCACACAATGGTTTCACTACCAGGTTGGTGTGTGTCCCATGATCTTTGCTACAACATAGTACAGAAACTATTAATTTGTTGTTGTGTGTCCCATGGTCTATGCTACAACAAATGACAAAAACTATAAAGTTTGTAACGTGTCCCATGATCTCATTATAAAGTTGTTGTTGGATGTCACATGATCTATACTGCAGCAGACATACATGACAACAGAGAACAAAGTTGACATTACCCCCCCCCCCCCCCCCCCCTGAAATTACCCATCTACTGGTTGAAAGAGAACAGTGGCCTTGCAGTGGCTACATGGACTGACACAACCAACCACAGACAGACAGACATGTGAAGGCATGAGGCAGATGCCAATGCTCTAATAAAACAACTTATATGGCTCTGCTGGCCTGTGAAACCTGGCTGAGCCTCAAGCCAGCCTCTGTGAGGCTGGACCCATTATGCACGATTATTCTCAAGTACATACAACATGTCACGATTAATACTGAGCTACATTCAGGAACACTGATGGCAACAGGGCCTGTACATCTGGCCGTCCTAGCCATTGGGCTCCTGGCACTGTTACTGGTGATGGAATTATTTCTGGCCATCTGTCAGTTGTGGCAGTGAAACACTGGCCATGGAAACACACAGATACACCATGTGAGAGGTGATCTCATGTGAAATACTTCCCCCGCTGACTGGGTTGGGCATACCTTTCCCACAGACTGTGTGGGAAATACCTTTCTCTGGATCATGAATCAAATACCTCCCCATTGATTGTATGGAATTCCTATATCTCCCCATTGTGTGGAATACCTATAATATCTCCCCATTGTGTGGAATACCTATTATATCTCCCCATTGTGTGGAATATCTATATCTCCCTATTGTGTGGAATACCTATCTCCACATTGTGTGGAATACCTTTTATATCTCCACATTGTGTGGAATATCTATTATATCTCCCCATTGTGTGCAATATCTATATCTCCCTATTGTGTGGAATACCTATAATATCTCCCCATTGTGTGGAATACCTATTATATCTCCTCATTGTGTGGAATATCTATTATATCTCCCCATTGTGTGGAATATCTATATCTCCCTATTGTGTGGAATACCTATCTCCACATTGTGTGGAATACCTTTTATATCTCCACATTGTGTGGAATACTTATACCTCCTCATTGTGTGGAATACCTATATTTCCCCATTGTGTGGAATACCTATTATATCTCCCCATTGTGTGAAATACCTATATTTCCCCATTTCGTGGAATACCTACATATAAATGTGAATGAAATACTTGTATTTGACCATCTGTGACACATGTGAATGTAATACTGGAAGAAATGCATGTGCTTTTAATATATATTATGTGTATATTTATAAATACATAAATTAAGATAATTCATATGATAAAATATTTGCCAAGAATATAGAGCATAACCATATATGTCATTTCAACATAGGAGATTGTGCTTGTACAAACATCTACAAACGACAAAGAGGACTCAAATAAGAACACAGAACAGATGACCCACAATCCTCTGTAGTCACAAACAACAAACATATGACAGCATCAACTATGAGCACTCTGTGACTCTGTGAGCACACACAATGGAGGCTTGCAGGCTGGGACTGCTGAGTGATTGTTTCCTGGTTTTGTGTAGGATTCTTGGAGTCTGAAGACAAGAGGAGGATAGTTGTGGAGACGTGGCTGCAGCTGAACTGTCCCTGGTGGCTGTACAGGTGGGCTTGGTGCTGACAGACAAGGAGAAAGTTGACAGACAAGGAGAAAGTTGGCAGACAAGGAGAAAGTTGGCAGACAAGGAGAAAGTTGACAGACAAGGAGAAAGCTGACAGACAAGGAGAAAGTTGACAGACAAGGAGAAAGTTGACAGACAAGGAGAAAGTTGACAGACAAGGAGATAGTTGACAGACAAGAAAGTTGACAGACAAGGAGAAAGTTGACAGACAAGGAGAAAGTTGACAGACAAGGAGAAAACTGACAGACAAGGAGAAAGTTGACAGACAAGGAGAAAGTTGACAGACAAGGAGAAAGTTGACAGACAAGGAAAAAGCTGACAGACAAGACAAGGAGAAAGTTGACACACAAGGAAAAAGCTGACAGACAAGGAGAAAGTTGACAGACAAGGAGGACATATGATGGAATAGTTGCTTCTCCCTCCTTCCAACTATCAGCAGCAGGACAAGGGCCCTGGGGTAACCAGGTCTAGCTTTCACATGTTACTGTGATAAATCACATATCTCTGCATGTGATAACACCTGTCAATATGTGATAACACCTGTCAATATGTGATAACACCTGTCAAATGGGCGAAACCTGACATCAGTGATCAGTGTCTACAAGACAATCTAAAATGCTACTGGCTAACTAGATCAAGTACTCTTGGTCAGGCTGAAGGATCAGTGAGTCAGCCAATGCAAGAAAAACACAACAGGATCACAAGACATCATGGGACATCACACGACAACATGGAACATCACAAGACATCATGGGACATCACATGACATTATAGGACATCACAAGACATCATGGGACATCACAGGACAGTATAGGACATCACAAGACATCATAGGACATCATGGGACATCACAGGACAGTATAGGACATCACAGGACATTATGAGACATCACAGAACATTAAGGACATCACAAGACATCAAGGGGATTCACAAGTCATCACAGGACATTACGGACATCACAAGACATCACATCATGGCATCAGATGTCCTAACTAGAAATACATATCATGGGATCACAAGCAGACAGGGGAAACGTGCAACACAGGATTACACTCCCACACACACATGTCAAGGACAACCTAAACAGAAACAGCAATACACTAGTGAATGATGTGTGCACATATTGCCAGTGCCCTCCACACAGGTACAACAGTTATGTGTGTACACACAAGTATGCTGTACATACAAGTGTTCAAAGACTTTCACAATGTCTGTACGCATCCATAAATTAATGCACAAAATAAAGAATGTAATTGTATACACAAAATACTAGTACACAAAAATACCCATGTACACCATTGATAGATTGTTGTACACAGTACATCATCTTCCTGACCAACTTGTCCTTTCCTTTCCTGTACCCCTGTCCTCCTCTTCCCAACTAGGCCTCTCACACTCCTCTCCCTCCATCTTCTGTTCAAGCTAGCCCTTTGTGTATCCTTCCCTCACTCTACAACTACTCCTCTCCTCTACTCCCAATCTCCTCCATCTCTAACATGGCCTCCCATTTTTACATCCCTATCTCTCTCTCTCTCTAGCTAGCCATTTCCTCCTACATTCTCACTCTCTAGTCGACAATATCTTCTTCTCTTGCTAGCCATCTGTCTATCTAGCACCTCTAAGTAGCCACCTCCCATAGCCATATCCCTCTGTCCCCTTCTCTAGTTAGCCATCTCCCTGTCTCCTTCTCTAGTTAGCCATCTCCCCTCTCCAGTGAACCATCTCCCTCTGTCCCCTTCTCTAGTTAGCCATCGCCCCTCTCCAGTAAACCATCTCCCTCTGTCCCCTTCTCTAGTTAGCCATCGCCCCTCTCCAGTAAACCATCTCCCTCTAACTCCCTCCACTGCCTAGACTCTCAAATTGTTTATTGTTTACCAATACAGTAGTAAAAGTTTCCCTAAACACTCCACTTGTTCATTGTTTACCAATACAGTAGCAAAAGTTTCCCTAAACTCTCCAATTGTTCATTGTTTACCAATACAGTAGCAAAAGTTTCCCTAAACTCTCCAATTGTTCATTGTTTACAATACAGTAGTAAAAGTTTCCCTGACGTATCACACAACCCCATTACATATAATGCACCCGCGTATTACATATTACACACACATTACATATGTACATTACATCTGCAGGAGATGTAGAAGTACCTCCCTGTGGTGAAAGTCTGTACAACAAACAGGTACACACCACAATGCTCTGTACACATCAGGTTCAAGCGTACAAGAGATTACACAACAAAAATCTACAAGAAAACTGGTGAAGAAAACACACCAGCATATAGAAGATTTGAACAGTGAGCCACGGCTGGCCAAGTCACTGAACACACTACAACATGACATCACCCCTAACTGTGCTGTTATCGTTATTATCAACATTTCAATAATATTATGTTATCATTATTATTGTCAACGGTGCAATATTATCATTCATTTCATTATTTTTATCAAAAATATTTAGCAATCCTTTTATTATCATCAATAATATTATCGTTCACATTATTGTTATCATCAATAATACTATCATCCACATTATTATCATCAATATTATCATCATCAATATTATCATCCACATTATTATTATCATCAATATTATTATCCATATGATCGTCATTAGTATTATTGTGAATGATCAACGCAATGGAGATGCTGCACATCTCCTGGGTTTGGCACGTATCTTTTGAAGGCTTGGCAAGTCATGGCTCTCTGTGTGTGTGTGTCTGTGCATGCGTGTCTCTCCATGTATGTATGTGTGGTTATGTCAAGTAAACTAAGAATCATAAGATAGCCATATACTCCAGGGTAGAAGAGGAAAGAGACCAGAAAACTGTAAGTATGATACATCCCAGAGTAGAAGAGAAAGAGACCAGAAAACTGTAAGTATGATACATCCCAGGGTAGAAGAGGAAAGAGACCAGAAAACTGTAAGTATGATACATCCCAGAGTAGAAGAGAAAGAGACCAGAAAACTGTAAGTATGATACATCCCAGGGTAGAAGAGGAAAGAGACCAGGAAACTGTAAGTATGATACATCCCAGGGTAGAAGAGGAAAGAGACCAGAAAACTGTAAGTATGATACATCCCAGGGTAGAAGAGGAAAGAGACCAGAAAACTGTAAGTATGATACATCCCAGGGTAGAAGAGGAAAGAGACCAGAAAACTGTAAGTATGATACATTCCAGGGTAGAAGAGGAAAGAGACCAGAAAACTGTAAGTATGATACATCCCAGGGTAGAAGAGGAAAGAGACCAGAAAACTGTAAGTATGATACATCCCAGGGTAGAAGAGGAAAGAGACCAGAAAACTGTAAGTATGATACATTCCAGGGTAGAAGAGGAAAGAGACCAGAAAACTGTAAGTATGATACATCCCAGGGTAGAAGAGGAAAGAGACCAGAAAACTGTAAGTATGATACATCCCAGGGTAGAAGAGGAAAGAGACCAGAAAACTGTAAGTATGATACATCCCAGGGTAGAAGAGGAAAGAGACCAGAAAACTGTAAGTATGATACATTCCAGGGTAGAAGAGGAAAGAGACCAGAAAACTGTAAGTATGATACATCCCAGGGTAGAAGAGGAAAGAGACCAGAAAACTGTAAGTATGATACATCCCAGGGTAGAAGAGGAAAGAGACCAGAAAACTGTAAGTATGATACATTCCAGGGTTGAAGAGGAAAGAGACCAGAAAACTGTAAGTATAATATATCCCAGGGTAGAAGAGGGAAAGAGACCAGAAAACTGTAAGTATGATACATTCCAGTGGTAGAAGAGGAAAGAGACCAGAAAACTGTAAGTATGATACATCCCAGGGTAGAAGAGGAAAGAGACCAGAAAACTGTAAGTATAATATATCCCAGGGTTGAAGAGGAAAGAGACCAGAAAACTGTAAGTATGATACATCCCAGGGTAGAAGAGGAAAGAGACCAGAAAACTGTAAGTATAATACATCCCAGGGTTGAAGAGGAAAGAGACCAGGAAACTGTAAGTATGATACATCCCAGGGTTGAAGAGGAAGGATTAAACAATGGTCAGGCACCTCCACACCCCAGGGTATAAGAGGAAAGAAAATGAGTTCATACATAATTAAATATCTGACAATTCAATGATACCACACTATCCATGAAGACCTGAATTTCATAGATTATGCTAAACTGAACCAAACACAGTTGATTTCCTAAAGAGATGAGGAGTCTGGCTAACTTCCTCTCCAACAACATCAATTCGGCATCTGAATGCGGCCCAGTCGATGCCAGCCCACTGTCTCCTTGTCGAGGTCAAGGTCCCGGAGCTTGATGTAGACAGCCCCCAGGAAGTTGTTCTCCTTGAGCATGTCACGGTCCCAGACGGACACCTGCAGCACACGGTAGACAAGCTCCTGTCTGGGCACCTCGTACTGCAGCTGGAACAACACATGGGGGAGTTTACATAGGGGAGTTTACATGCTGTCGCTGGTCATGTCACTCACAGATAATGGGAATACGTTGGCACCTTGCCGTCTTGACAGACGATAGTTTGTGCTTTATAAAGGCATAACTACAACCCATGGCGGTGGCGAGTGTGGCTGATAAGGCCAATTCGTGCTGCAAATGTTCGTTCACAGTGGGTGCATGTGAACACGTGGTCATTTCCACCATCATGCACCATCTTACGTCTCACACACTCGGGGTGTGACTTATCTGCAATAATTTTCTCCTTTGTCTTTATTCCATTTCTGATGTTTGCCCTCCATGCAACACGTTCAGCGGCGACTTGCTCCAAACGTGCATTATCAATGCGTGTATCAATCATGTCCCACTTACACACATCTTTGTATCATAGTAGAGGCCGACCCTGAGATCTCTTACCCATCTGTAACTCACCAAAAAAGATGTCCTTTGGTATTCTACCATCATCCAACCTCCTAAGATGTCCTATCCATCTAAGTCTACAAAGACTGAGCATGGAATAAACCGTCACACAACCTGATCTTTCCGATACTTTATTGCCTCTCCATAGCACAAAGCCTGGGCTAATATATAGAGATCATGTGTTGCCCATGCAGCATGATCCCTCTATCGGCCTGCCTAGTTCACTCCAGAGGAAAGGTAACACCCCTACATCTGGAACAAGACAAGCTGCAGAAGCTGCTGGATCAGCAAAGCAATGCTCTAACTGTCCGCCTGTCGGAGCTTCGATCCTAGACCAGCCGTCAACCAAGGCTTAGGGCCTGGTCTGCCCAGCCATGACATTTTGTCTTTAGCTTGCATTTCCTTGCACCAGGGTAAGGCTTGTACACTCCCAATTGCGCCCTTGCGCCCTAAGCCGTTGGCACAATGTGGCGTGTCGGGTTTGGTAAGCGCCGCCCAATGTTCGGCGCTAACAGAAAGCAGGTAGTACCGTCTACTGTTATACAGTAGCTCAGTCATATCTGACTAAGACCTGACGATTAATGGGAATAACAATAAGGGAATAACAAGTAGAGAATAGCGAGTAGAGAATAATATGGGAATAACAATAGAGAAACAACATAATGGGAATAACAATATGGGAATAATAATATGGAAACGTAATGGGAATAACAATAGAGAAACAACATACCGGGAATAACAATATGAGAATAACAATAGAGAAACAACAAAATGGGAATAACATAATGGGAATAGCAATATTCGAATAATAATAGAGAAGCAACATAATAGGAATAACAATATGGGAAATTAAAGTATGGATAACCCTAGGGGCATTTATAACATCAGATGGAAGATGTACAACAGAGATTAGGAGCAGAATAGGGTAGGCAAAAGCCGCATTTCAGAAAATGAAGAGTATCTTATGCAATAAGTCACTATCAATGAATGTAAGAAAGAGAGTGCTGAAATGCTAACAGCTTTCCTCGGTCATGTGATGAGAAGAGAGGCATTGGAGAACATCGTAACAACTGGAAAGATCGAGGGGAAGAGAGGCAGAGGTAGACCAAGAGAAGTGATGCTGGATGGATTGAGACGGTGGCATGGAGGAATATCAGCAGCAGAGTTGATCCAGAAAACCAAAGACCGAGATCTATGGAGAGCCATGAATGCCTACGCCAGCCGGCACGGCACTTGATGATGATGATGATGAACACAGAAATAACATTATGAAAATAACTTTACGATAAGAACAATATATGAATTGCAATGTAAAATGACAATATAAAAACAACAATATTTGAATATCAATATCAGATAACAATATACAAAGTATTACAGTCCTTGCCAAATTTTCCAATATTTTTCAAGGGTTTTTCCATGTTTCCTCAAGTTCTTTGAAGCTATTCAAGGTTTATCTGCTGAGATAATGAAAGTATGTGAGACAATAACAGCCCAGGTACTCACCAACTCATTAAATGTGGGGTGACTAGTATTCTTCACGACCTTGGTCTTGAGCTTGGTCTGTTTGTCAGGGTCAGGCAGCAGGTATGTCTTCACGTAGGGACTCGGCAACTGCGAGCCTTCAGCCTGGACACCAAGAAGACATGAGTCAATCAATCATAGACAGCTGTCTGTCTGAGACTGGTGGAACATGAAAACTTCACATACATGTTGTGTGTCCCATAAACAGCTGACAACCTTCCCTCCATACGCAGCTGACAACCTTCCCCACATACAGTTGACAACATTCCCTCACACACAGCTGACAACCTTCCCTCCATACACAGCTGACAACCTTCCCCCCATACAGTTGACAACCTTCCCCCCTTACAGTTGACAACCTTCCCCCCATACAGTTGACAACCTTCCCTCACACACAGCTGACAACCTTCCCTCACACACAGCTGACAACCTTCCTCCCATACGCAGCTGACAACCTTCCCCACATACAGTTGACAACATTCCCTCACACACAGTTGACAACCTTCCCTCACACACAGCTGACAACCTTCCCTCACACACAGCTGACAACCTTTCCCCCATACAGTTGACAACCTTCCCTCACACACAGCTGACAACCTTCATCCCATACAGATGACAACCTTTCCCCCAAACAGTTGACAACCTTCCCTCACACACAGCTGACAACCTTCCTCCCATACAGATGACAACCTTCCCTCACACACAGCTGACAACCTTCTCCCCAAACAGTTGACAACCTTCCCTCACATACAGCTGACAACCTTCCTCCCATACAGATGACAACCTTCCCTCACACACAGCTGACAACCTTCCCCCCATACAGATGACAACCTTCCCTCACACACAGCTGACAACCTTTCCCCCATACAGTTGACAACCTTCCCTCACACACAGCTGACAACCTTCCCCCCATACAGTTGACAACCTTCCCTCACACACAGCTGACAACCTTCCCCCCACACAGCTGACAACCTACCCCCACACACAGCTGACAACCTTCCCTCACACACAGCTGACAACCTTCCCCCACACACAGCTGACAACCTTCCACCCATACAGTTGACAACCTTCCCTCACACACAGCTGACAACCTTCCCCCACAAACAGCTGACAACCTTCTCCTCCACACAGCTGACAACCTTCTCTCACACACAGCTGATAACCTTTTCTCACACACAGTTGATAACCTTTCCCCACACACAGCTGATAACTTTCCACCACTCACAGCTGACAACCTTCTCCCCCACCCAGCTGACAACCTTCTCCCCCACCCAGCTGACAACCTTCCCCCACATACAGCTAACCTTCTCCCCCACCCAGCTGACAACCTTCCCCCACATACAGCTGACAACCTTCTCCCCCACCCAGCACATACAGCTGACAACCTTCTCTCACACACAGCTGATAACCTTCTTTTACACACAGTTGATAACCTTTCCCCACACACAGCTGATAACTTTCTCCCCACTCACAGCTGACAACCTTCTCCCCACCCAGCTGATGACCTTCTCCCCCACCCAGCTGAAAACCTTCCCCTACATACAGCTGACAACCTTCTCCCCCACCCAGCACATACAGCTGACAACCTTCTCTCATGCACAGCTGACAATCCTTCTCCCCCACCCAGCTGATAACCTTTCCCCATGCACAGCTGACAACCTTCTCCCCCACCCAGCTGATGACCTTCTCCCTCACCCAGCTGACAACCTTCTCCCCCTCCCAGCTGACAACCTTCTCCCCCTCCCAGCTGACAACCTTCTCCCCCACCCAGCTGACAACTTCTCCCCCACATACAGCTGACAACCTTCTCCCCCACCTAGCTGACAACCTTCTCCCCCACCCAGCTGACAACCTTCTCCCCCACCCAGCTGACAACCTTCCCCCATATACAGCTGACAACCTTCTCCACCACCCAGCTGACAACCTTCTCTCACATACAGCTGATAACCTTCCCCCACACACAGTTGATAACCTTTCCCCACACACAGCTGATAACTTTCCTTACTCACAGCTGACAACCTTCCCCAACACATAGCTGACAACATTCCCTCATACACAGCTGACAACCTTTTCTCACACACAGCTGACAACCTTCCCTCATACACAGCTGACAACCTTCTCTCACACACAGCTGACAACCTTCCCCAACACATAGCTGACAACATTCCCTCATACACAGCTGACAACCTTCTCTCACACACAGCTGACAACCTTCCCTCACACAACTGACAACCTTCTCTCACACACAGCTGACAACTTTCCCACACACACACTGACAACCTTCCCCCACACACAGCTTACAATCTTCCCCACACACAGTTGACAACCTTCCCCCCCCCCACCACACAGGTGACAACCTTCCCTCATACATAGCTGACAACCTTCTCTCACACACAGCTGACAACCTTACCCCACACACAGCTGACAACCCTCTCCCACACACAGCTGACAACCCTGTGCTACTCACCAGCCCCCGGACGTGCATCACCATGACCTGAAGGGCATTCTTCTTGAACTGGATGGACAGTTTGATCTGTCCCTGGATGCCGGAGTTGCCCACGATGCTGGGTCGATGGATCAATGGCTCTGTCACACACAATGTCACAGGTCAACTCTTTCATTCGCACATATGTGTACAGGTACAGTAATTCACTTTACGACTCCTCGTTCTATTACTCTTCACTCCATTTTCTGTACGGCTCTTCATTGTTTGACCCTTCACTCCATGGCTATTTATTGTTGAGTTCTTCATTGTATGACTCTTCACTCCATGGCTATTTGCTGTACAGCTCTTCACTCCATGGCTATTTGCTGGATGACACTTCATGCTATGCTGATCACTTCATGCTTATGCTGTTCACTTCATGCTCTTCAAGTGACAGCTCTCCACCCACAAAGTGATCAAACCTCCTCCATCAACTAACATGTCCAGCTGAACCTTTAAGGCCTGACCAACTTCTACACTGAGACTGACCAACCCCTACACTGAGCCTGACCAACCCTTACATTGAGCCTGACCAACCCTTACATTGAGAATGACCAACCCTTACAATGAGCCTGACCAACCCTTACACTGAGACTGACCAACCCTTACACTGAGACTGACCAACCCTTACATTGAGCCTGACCAACCCTTACATTGAGCCTGACCAACCCTTACATTGAGCCTGACCAATCCCTACACTGAGACTGACCAACCCTTACATTGAGCCTGACCAACCCTTACATTGAGCATGACCAACCCTTACATTGAGCCTGACCAACCCTTACATTGAGCATGACCAACCCTTAAATTGAGCCTGACCAACCCTTACATTGAGCCTGACCAACCCTTACATTGAGCCTGACCAACCCTTACATTGAGCCTGACCAACCCTTACATTGAGCCTGACCAACCCTTACATTGAGCATGACCAACCCTTACATTGAGCCTGACCAACCCTTACATTGAGCATGACCAACCCTTACATTGAGCCTAACCAACCCTTACATTGAGACTGGCCAACCCTTACATTGAGCCTGACCAACCCCTGCACTGAGCCTGACCAACCCTTGCACTGAGACTGACCAACCCTTACATTGAGCCTAACCAACCCTTACATTGAGACTGGCCAACCCTTACATTGAGCCTGACCAACCCTTACACTGAGACTGATCAACCCTTACATTGAGATTGGCCAACCCTTACATTGAGCCTGACCAACCCCTACAATGAGACTGACCAACCCTTACATTGAGACTGACCAACCCTTACACTGACACTGACCAGCCCTTACATTGAGACTGACCAACCCTTACACTGAGACTGACCAACCCTTACATTGAGATTGAACAACCGTTACATTGAGATTGGCCAACCCTTACAATGAGCCTGACCAACCCCTACACTGAGACTGACCAACCCTTACACTGAGACTGACCAACCCTTACATTGAGATTGGCCAACCCTTACATTGAGCCTGATCAACCCTTACACTGAGACTGACCAACCCTTACATTGAGACTGACCAACCCTTACAATGAGACTGACCAACCCTTACAATGAGATTGGCCAACCTTTACATTGACATTGGCCAACCCTTACACTGAGACTGACCAACCCTTACACTGAGACTGATCAACCCTTACATTGAGATTGGCCAACCCTTACATTGAGCCTGATCAACCCCTACAATGAGACTGACCAACCCTTACATTGAGACTGACCAACCCTTACACTGACACTGACCAACCCTTACATTGAGACTGACCAACCCTTACACTGAGACTGACCAACCCTTACATTGAGATTGACCAACCCTTACACTGAGATTGGCCAACCCTTACAATGAGCCTGACCAACCCCTACACTGAGACTGACCAACCCTTACACTGAGACTGACCAACCCTTACATTGAGATTGGCCAACCCTTACATTGAGCCTGATCAACCCCTACACTGAGACTGACCAACCCTTACATTGAGACTGACCAACCCTTACAATGAGACTGACCAACCCTTACATTGAGACCTTTACATTGACATTGGCCAACCCTTACACTGAGACTGACCAACCCTTACACTGAGACTGACCAACCCTTACATTGGGATTGACCAACCCTTACACTGAGATTGGCCAACTCTTACATTGAGATTGGCCAACCCTTATATTGAGACTGACCAAACCCTACACTGAGCCTGACCAACCCTTACATTGAGCCTGACCAACCCCTACACTGAGCCTGACCAACAAATGATCTGCCCCATGATAGTCAGACAATGGTCTGCTCTGTGATGGTCAGATATCACAAACAGAAAAACTGCCACATTTTCCAGCTGGGGTCAACTTTGTCTCAAAGCCTCAATGTCCAGCAGAGATTTGGTTACTTTTTTCCCAACTTGTCTGCCATTCCCACCCTTTTATATGGCTTGTTTGCACTTCCCACTCTTGTCGCTACTACAGAGATTGACCATACCCATTTCGCTGATATCCCTTCCAGTCAGCTGACCCTTGGAGACTGAGGCTCTCAGGCTGATCTGTTTCCTCAAGGATTTTCTTTTCTGTACCTACTCAGACGACTCCAGTAACTCAACTGTTACTTTTCTATATTTGTATGTACTTTTCTATATTGTATGTACATTTCTATATTTGTATGTACTTTACTATATTTATATGTACTTTTCTATATTTGTATGTAATTTTCTGTATTTATGGTTCCGCCACCCTGCTACTGAGTGAGTGCATGGCATGATACTGTGAGCTGTGAATTTCACGTGGAATGCTTTTACATCTGTCCGCAGTTGTTTGTAGTGTGAACTGCATGCTTGGAACAATCATAAATCAATCAATCAATCAAACGATCAAACACAATCATAATGCACCCTGCACTGCCACAGAGGTCAGATCAGACGTGTCACACATACAAACACATACCTCTTAGCTTGGTCATGCTCAACTTTGCTTTCTCCGCCTCTTGCTCATCTCTCAGCAGCGGGTGAAAGAACGTGTAGACCAGCTCACACTGAAAGTTGTCAACACAAGATCTTCAATGTCAACACAACATGTCGCAAACACCAAATGCTAATCCCATGTCACATGACTGTGATACAAGAAGCGTGGACATCATGTCCACAGCTAGAATTCTGCAGGAACCATGCATGCCTTCAATATTCAATTTCTAACCAAGACACAGTAAACAGATTCATGTGGGAATTCTAGCATTGCTAGCCTACCTCTCACATCACAGTTGAGGTGATTAGATGGAGATGTGTTGGTACATCTACCTCTCACTTCACAGTTGAGGTGACTAGATGGAGATGTGTTGGTACATCTCTCTCTCTAACATCACAGTTGAGGTGACTAGATGGAGATGTGTTGGTACATCTCTCTCTAACATCACAGTTGAGGTGACTAGATGGAGATATGTTGGTACATCTCTCTCTAACATCACAGTTGAGGTGACTAGATGGAGATATGTTGGTACATCTCTCTCTAACATCACAGTTGAGGTGACTAGATGGAATATGTTGGTACATCTCTCTCTAACATCACAGTTGAGGTGACTAGATGGAGATATGTTGGTACATCTCTCTCTAACATCACAGTTGAGGTGACTAGATGGAGATGTGTTGGTACATCTCTCTCTAACATCACAGTTGAGGTGACTAGATGGAGATGTGTTGGTACATCTCTCTCTAACATCACAGTTGAGGTGACTAGATGGAGATGTGTTGGTACATTTCTCTCTAACATCACAGTTGAGGTGACTAGATGGAGATATGTTGGTACATCTACCTCTCACATCACAGTTAGGTGACTAGATGGAGCTGTGTTGGTACATCTACCTCTCACATCACAGTTGAGGTGATTAGATGGAGATGTGTTGGTACATCTACCTCTCACATCACAGTTAGGTGATTAGATGATGATGTGTTGGTACATCTCTCTCTAACTCACAGTTGAGGTGACTAGATGGAGATGTGTTGGTACATCTCTCTCTAACATCACAGTTGAGGTGATTAGATGGAGATGTGTTGGTACATCTACCTCTCACATCACAGTTAGGTGATTAGATGGAAATGTGTTGGTACATCTACCTCTCACATCACAGTTGAGGTGACTAGATGGAGATGTGTTGGTACATCTCTCTCTAACATCACAGTTGAGGTGACTAGATGGAGATGTGTTGGTACATCTACCTCTCACATCACAGTTAGGTGATTAGATGGAGATGTGTTGGTACATCTACCTCTCACTTCACAGTTGAGGTGACTAGATGGAGATGTGTTGGTACATCTCTCTCTAACATCACAGTTGAGGTGACTAGATGGAGATGTGTTGGTACATCTCTCTCTAACATCACAGTTGAGGTGACTAGATGGAGATGTGTTGGTACATTTCTCTCTAACATCACAGTTGAGGTGACTAGATGGAGATATGTTGGTACATCTCTCTCTAACATCACAGTTGAGGTGACTAGATGGAGATGTGTTGGTACATCTACCTCTCACTTCACAGTTGAGGTGACTAGATGGAGATGTGTTGGTACATCTCTCTCTAACATCACAGTTGAGGTGAATAGATGGAGATGTGTTGGTACATCTACCTCTCACATCACAGTTGAGGTGACTAGATGGAGATGTGTTGGCACATCTACCTCTCACATCACAGTTGAGGTGACTAAATAGAGATGTGTTGGTACATCTTACTTCTGTGACTTGTACTTAGGCTGTCAATGTCTTACACAGTTTTAATGTCCCACATGGGTTGAGAAACTGTCCTAACTGAGGTGTAAGATGCTGCATGTTCCATCTGGCATGTGAGCATGTCCACACAGATGACATCTGACACACCACACAAACCTGCTACAGGTGAGTGAAGAAGGATTACCTAGGCTGTGAGCATGCCCACACACGTGACATCTGATACACCACACAAACCTGCTACGAGGGCGAGTCAATAAGTAAGTCCCACAGTTCTGTGGCATGGCAGATAAATGTAGTTGGTGTTTTCTATAGGTGTCATTAGGTGACAGCAACATCAAACTTTATATTCACACTCGTCAGGTGGCGCTAGGTGTCTCATGTGCATGCGCAGAGCAAAAACAAAATGGCGACTGTACTTATGGAGTGTACAACCAAAGCGCAATGTGCTGTTGTGCGTTTTTTGTGGGCAAAAGGACTGCCTGCAAAGGACATTCATAAGAAAATGCTTCCTGTTTATGCTGACAAATGTTTGTCCCATAAAGTGGTGCATAGTTTGATAGAAACATTTTCACAAGGACACACTAAAATTGTTAAAGAAATCCGATCTGGTCATCCTGCTGAGATTGCAACAGAAGCATCCATGCAGCGGGTGGAGGAGATGATTAGAGGTGACAGGCGAGTAACGACAGACTCTGTAGCATCTGCAATAGGGTGTTCACATGGTTCAGCATACAGCATAATGCATGTTCGATTGAAATTTAAGAAAGTGTGCTCAAGGTGGGTACCCAGACAATTGAAGGAGGAACACAAAATGAACCGATGTGGCTTGTCCTTGCATCATCTCTGTTGATACGAAGATGAAGGAGAAGACATGCTGAACAGGATTGTTACTGGGGACGAATCATGGGTGCATCACTACCAACCCGAATCAAAGCGTGCTTCAATGCAATGGAAACATCCTTCTTCGCCTTGTGTCCAAAAATTCAAGGTTACGCCATCAGCAGGGAAGGTTATGCTGACAGTGTTCTGGGATTGTCAAGGAGTGTCTTTAACCAATTTCAAGAAGAAATATGACAATGTGAATTCTGAATCGTACTGTGAAGTTCTATCGATGCTTCATGTGCAATTCAAGAAAACGTCCAGGACTACTGACTAGAGGAGTGTTGCTTCTTCATGACAATGCCAGACCACATACGGCTCGATTAACTCAGAAGAAAATTAACCAACTAAGGTAGGACGTTCTGGAACATCCACCTTACAGCCCCGACTTAGGCCCTAGCATTTCCACTTTTTTGGTCCACTGAAAACCCACCTTGGCAGGAGACATTTCGCGAATGATGCTGAAGTTGAATGTGAAGTGAAAATGTGGTTTAGAAAACAGAGCATGCAGTTCCATGCAGCCGGTTTGGAAGGACTGATAAAATGATGGGATAAGTGTATCAATGTTGGTGGAAATTATGTTGAGCAATAAAGGGACAATATATGTATACAAATAAACTGGTTTCAAGTTATCATATTTAGTTATTTTTCTACAGCCGTGTGACTTACTTATTGACTTCCCCTCGTACATGTGAGTGAGGGAGGATTACCTGGCTGTGAGCATGTCCACACACATGACATCTGACACACCACACAATGACATCTGACACACCACACACATGACATCTGACAGACCACACACATGACATCTGATACACCACACACATGACATCTGACACACCACATAAACCTGCTACATGTGAGAGAAGGATTACCTGGGAGATCTCCGCAGTCTTCCCCCACAGGAAGCGCAGAAAATTGGCAATCTCTGTCTTCCTGCTCTCCGCGACTGAGCGGATGTTGCTTCGTCCAATGACAACCCTGGCAGAAAGGTCATACAAGGACAAACTAGGTTACATAATCTTAGGATGTTTTGTGGGTGGGTGGAGGATGTGTAGGTGGATGGGTGTGTGGATGGGTGTGGGTGTGTGGGAATGTGTGTAGGGTGTGGGGGATGTGTGTGTGGGTTGGGGATGGGTGTGTGTGGGTTGGGGATGGAGGAGGGTGTGGTTGGGGTGTGTGTGAGTGGGGGGGGGTGTGGGAGGGGATGTATGTGTGGGTTGTGGTGGTGTGTGTGGGTTGGAGATGTTTAAGTGTGGATTGGGGATGTGTGGGTGGATGGCGAGATGTTTGGGGGTGGTGGGTGGGTGGGGATGTGTGTGCATGTGGGGATGTTGTGGGGATTTATGTATGCGGGTATGTGTATGGGTGGGGAGATGTGTGTGGTTGGGGATGTGTGTGGTTGGGGATGTGTGTGGTTGGGGATGTGTGTGTGTGGGAGGATGTGTGTGTGGGTGAGGGATATATGTGTGTGTGGGTGGGGGAGGTGTGGGTGGAGGATGTGTAGGTGAGTGGGTGTGTGTGGGTGGGGGGTGTGTGTGTGTGGGGGGATGTGTGTGTGTGGGGGGATGTGTGTGTGGGGGGGATGTGTATGTGGAGATGGGTGGGTGGGAGAATGTATGTGTGCCTGGGGGTTGGTAGTTGGATGTATGGGTGTGTGGGGGAGGGGGGTTAGTGGGGGGTGGGGGATGTGTCTCATAACATTGTAATATGCATTGTTTATGTTTACAATATTCATTTGACAATGTTTTTTTCCTATATATCATGCACTATTGATGAACAAAAGATCAGTGACTGGAAGGGCCGAATGTAAGACAGGCCTGCGTGACCAATTTGTTACCCTTTTAAAATAAAGCTAAATAAGATAGACAGACAAAATTACACCAAACACGTTCAGTGTTCTGTGTCAACATCTAATATGTGTAACTTTAACACACCCCTCTCTTTGTTTTGATGTCTCTTTCACCTCTCTCATTTTGTTTCTGTATCTTTCTCCAGCATGCCTACCTATCTATGCAATCACACGCGCGAATGCAAGCACCTACGCACGCCATGCACACACCCCCCCCCTCGAAAATAAGACCAAGTCTTACATTAATGTTAGCTTAAAAAATGCACTAGTGCTTATTTTCAGGGGATGGCTTATATATATATATATATATATATATATATATATATATATATAGAGAGAGAGAGAGAGAGAGAGAGAGAGAGAGAGAGAGAGAGAGAGAGAGAGAGAGAGAGAGAGAGAGAGAGAGAGAGAGAGAGAGAGAGATTTTTTAAAATCAGATAAAAAAATCTACATTTATTCATGTACACAATTCTACATTGATTCAAATACAGTCATGTCATCTTCTTCTGGAACATCATCATAACGCAATCAGCTTCAGTCAGATGAACCAGACAGACAAACTATATGGACCAGACTATATTAACCAGACAGACAGACTATATTAATCAGACAGACTATATGAGACCATACAATCAGCTTCCGTCAGATGAACCAGACAGACCGACTATATTAATCAGACAGATAAGACTATACGACCACACAATCAGCTCATCAGATGAACCAGACAGACATACTATATGAACCAGACAAACAGACTATATGAGACCACACGATCAGCTCCAGTCACACAAACAATTCCCAAACCTGGTAGAAAAGTTTGGCCAAGAGAGTAGAGGAAATATGTAGTTCAGCTTGTCCCGCAGCTCCACAAACTCGGAGAAGTGACGGAAGATGTAGGTCGGCACCTTCTGGTTCTCCCTCTCAATCTTCAGGATGAATATCTGAAAGACAGAAATGGATGACCTTGCTGACAAGTAGTCCGTGCTAATAAACATGTCTTCTCACTTCACATCTTCTCCCTCGGTGTTCATACCTCCACAAGTGATGGAGTCTCCTCCCACAGACCACACAAATAGGTTCTCAGCACAGTGCATCAACTCTGTGACACCGGTGAGAATCCACTGGAGTATATAGCAGAGCTACATACGCTAAATGTGAGGGTGGGTTCTCTCAGGTTGGTGGTCAGCATCAGCAGCACTCTATTCAACATTCTCATTATTCAGCATGAGCAGCACTCTATTCAACATTCTCATTATTCAGCATGAGCAGCACTCTATTCAACATTCTCATTATTCAGCATCAGCAGCACTCTATTCAACATTCTCATTATTCAGCATGAGCAGCACTCTATTCAACATTCTCATTATTCAGCATGAGCAGCACTCTATTCAACATTCTCATTATTCAGCATGAGCAGCACTCTATTCAACATTCTCATTATTCAGCATGAGCAGCACTCTATTCAACATTCTCATTATTCAGCATGAGCAGCACTCTATTCAACATTCTCATTATTCAGCATGAGCAGCACTCTATTCAACATTCTCATTATTCAGCATGAGCAGCACTCTATTCAACATTCTCATTATTCAGCATGAGCAGCACTCTATTCAACATTCTCATTATTCAGCATGAGCAGCACTCTATTCAACATTCTCATTATTCAGCATGAGCAACACTCTATTCAACATTCTCATTATTCAGCATGAGCAGCACTCTATTCTTCTTCTTCTTCTTTGCGTTCATCCGGAGTGATTTTTTCAGATGTGATTGCGGTGTGTCTGGTTAGGCACCCTCGGGTCGAAACCCTCAGGCCAACACATCCGACTTTTAGCGTGCATTTTTGACCAGGTTAGCAATCCTGGGAGACTCTCACTTTTGTGGTACCGTCCACATCTCAGCTGGTCTAGTTGGAACAGTCGAAGACTACACGGTCATCCCTCAAGTGAAGGCAGGGACAGTCCATAGCATTTTCCGCCATCCTGGGTGGCTTCCATAATTGCAGAGCCGGCACATAACGCTCTGGTGCTGGGTTTACCGAGGGAATCGTCACGTCCTGCTCATGGCTGTTTTAATTCCTCACTTCAATATATTGGGCATTTCGCTCGCCCTGGGCCGTTCCTGCACAAACCAGTCAGCTCTGCGGTTGGTTTCCACTAAGCGAGTTTTCGGACATGTGCTTGTCCCTGTACCCATCAGAGCTGTTCCAGGCACGGCGGACATTCGGAAAACTACCTAGTCAGAGCTGTTCCGAACAAGAGCGGCATTCGGAAACTAGGTAGTCAGAGCTGTTCCTAGCATGGGAGACATTCGGACGAGACATTTCACTCAGACGTAAATGCGTAGTGTCAATTTTTAGTTTGCCACCCGTAGGACGACACTTTCGACTTCCGGCGGGCATTTTTTAGTGAGGTTAGCCTTCCTCTGGTTTCGAGACACGTTAGACTGTTGTAATGTCACCCACAACTCAGCTGGTCAAGATAGAACGATCAACGATATCGTGGTCTGCCCTCAAGGGAAGGCAGGGGCAGACCATGGGCATTATCTCGCTATCCAAGGAGGCTTCCATAATTGCAGAGCCGGCACATATTGCTCTGAGACTGGGCTCACCCAAGGAGTTCCACGTCCTGCTCATGGCTGCTTTAGTTCCTCACTTCCATGTGTTGGGCATCCCACTTGCCACTGATCGCTCAATCACACACCAGGAGTGGTCAGACTGCGAGTGACATCCACTCGGTAAGCTTTTGCTTGTGACTTCAGACCACGCAATAGGTTCGCTCGCCGTGTGTTCCATTTTGCGTTGATGAGACATTCTTCCACTTTTGTCTACACTCTCTATGAGTTAGATACAGACAGTTTCCGTAACCCTTCGACTGGGGCACTTTTCTGACTTTTTTGTACTCGCTCACGAGGTAGGCTACATGTGCTGCCGGCTCAGCACCTTACCTTCGTGCAGCAGTGAACGGGAAACGGCCAGGCTCCTTCATCCGGGAAACTCTCATATCCCCAGCTGGGAGCCTTCGAACATGTATCAGACCTGAGCATGTAGCTTGCTCAGTATCATGTTTCTATTTTCCGGTAGACGGGTATCAGCCTGGCTCTAAGATCCGAGGGTTTGTGGCTAAGAGGCGTTCAGCCACAGCCCTCGACAGGGAGCCTTAAGAGTTTTGTCCGGACCAAGAAATTCTGCCTTTGTGCACCTCATTTAAATTTTGACTGCTATCCTCAGTCTATGCCTGCAGAGCAGCAGGTTGTGTCTCTCTTAGTCTGGTCCCTATCCCATAAGCTGTCCGATATGTAATTTTCCACCCATCGGCAAGCAAATGGGGTCTATGGGACACGCAAGCTCCCCCACCACGTCAAGGTGGAGACACATCGGGGGAGCACTCTATTCAACATTCTCATTATTCAGCATGAGCAGCACTCTATTCAACATTCTCATTATTCAGCATGAGCAGCACTCTATTCAACATTCACATTATTCAGCATCAGCAGCACTCTATTCAACATTATCATTATTTAGCATGAGCAGCACTCTATTCAACATTCTCATTATTCAGCATGAGCAGCACTCTATTCAACATTCTCATTATTCAGCATCAGCAGCACTCTATTCAACATTCTCATTATTCAGCATGAGCAGCACTCTATTCAACAGCACTCTATTCAACATTCTGATTATTCATCATGAGCAGCTCTATTCAACATTCTCATTATTTGGCATGAGCAGCACTCTATTCAACATTTTCATTATTGAGCATGGGCAGCACTCTATTCAACATTCTCATTATTGAGCATGGGCAGCACTCTATTCAACATTCTGATTATTCATCATGAGCAGCTCTATTCAACATTCTCATTATTTGGCATGAGCAGCACTCTATTCAACATTCTCATTATTGAGCATGGGCAGCACTCTATTCAACATTCTCATTATTTGGCATGAGCAGCACTCTATTCAACATTCTCATTATTCAGCATGAGCAGCACTCTATTCAACATTCTCATTAATTAGAGCTGCTGGAAGATATTGAAAGTGCACAATGCACAGATTGGACCTCTGAGGGGGAGATCACATGCAAATATCACGTCTGTCTATCACACGCAAATATCAAGTCTCTCTATTACAAATAAATATCAAGTTTGTCTATCACACGCAATATTACATCTGTCTATTACACATAAATATCAAGTATGTCTATTACACGCAAATATTGTGTCTGTCTAATACCCACAAACATCATGTCTGTCTACTACACGCAAATATCAAGTCCATCTATTGCAGGCAAATATGTCTATTAATTATATGCAAATATCACATGTATCTATTACACACAAATTTCACATCTGTCAGTTGCATGCAAATATCACGTCTGTCTATTACACACAAATATTATGTCTGTCTATTACATGCTAATATCACGTCTGTCTATGACATGTGGCAGAAACTGCATGTGAATATATCATGTGTCAACAGAAACAAAGCTGGTCAGACTTCACCTGTGTGGAATGACTTACATAGTGTTTCTCTGGCGTGTATCTCTTCTGAAATCCAAACAGCTCCACGGAGGAGATCTTGCCGTCAGACTCAGCACTGCGGGCAGACAGAAACAGTGAGACTGTGATAATTATCTCCCCTCATTTTGTTGAAACAATGATGACAGATACAAACATGTAGACAAAGTTATCTCCCTCCAAATGAAAAAAATGGTGACAGACACAAACACACAGAGTTATCTCCCATCTGATGAAACAATGGTGACAAATACAAACATGCAGACAGAGTTATCTCTCATCTGATGAAACAGTGATGACAGATACAAACATGCAGACAGAGTTATCTCCCATCAGATGAAACAATGGTGACATATACAAACATGCAAAGTTATCACCCGTCAGATGAAAGAATGGTGACAGATACAAACATGCAGAGTTATCCCCCATCAGATGAAAAAATGGTGACAGATACAAACATACAGAAAGAGTTATCTCCCATCAGATGAAACAGTGGTGACAGATACAACCAGCGGAACTACAGTTGCGTGTGAAGTACACCAAATCTTTCGTGGCATGGATATCCATCATATATTTAGATATCTGTTATATCAAGACATGTATTTAGATATCTGTTATATCAAGTTATATATTTAGATATCTGTTATATCAAGTTATATATTTAGATATCTGTTATATCAAGTTATATATTTAGATATCTGTTATATCAAGTTATATATTTAGATATCTGTTATATCAAGTTATATATTTAGATATCTGTTATATCAAGTCATATATTTAGATATCTGTTATATCAAGTTATATATTTAGATATCTGTTATATCAAGTTATATATTTAGATATCTGTTATATCAAGTTATATATTTAGATATCTGTTATATCAAGTTATATATTTAGATATCTGTTATATCAAGTTATATATTTTGATATCTGATACATTAAGTTATATATTTAGATATTTGTTATATCAAGTTATATATTTAGATATCTGTTATATCAAGTTATATATTTAGATATCTGTTATATCAAGTTATATATTTAGATATCTGTTATATCAAGTTATATATTTAGATATCTGTTATATCAAGTTATATATTTTGATATCTGATACATTAAGTTATATATTTAGATATCTGTTATATCAAATTATATATTTAGATATCTGTTATATCAAGTTATATATTTAGATATCTGTTATATCAAGTTATATATTTAGATATCTGTTATATCAAGTTATATATTTTGATATCTGATACATTAAGTTATATATTTAGATATCTGTTATATCAAGTTATATATTTAGATATCTGTTATATCAAGTTATATATTTAGATATCTGTTATATCAAGTTATATATTTAGATATCTGTTATATCAAGTTATATATTTTGATATCTGATACATTAAGTTATATATTTAGATATTTGTTATATCAAGTTATATATTTAGATATATATTATTTTGATATAGGGGGGCTGCGTGGTCTCGAGGTATGGTGTTCGTCTCGAGTGCTGGAGGTCCCGGGTTCAAGCCCCGGTTATGGCTGGGATTTTTTCTCATGGACGTCTAGCAATAAAATTTCTACTGCTCTCTGGGTAGTGAGATCGGACGCCTGTGTGTATTGTTGCGCACGTAAAAAATCCCTTGGCAGTTGGAAATCGAAAAAGAGTAGCCTAACGACGCTGTCCAGGCAAAATTTCGAGTTAAAAATCTATCCAAAGTATTTCAGGATCCTCGCCGGTGCTACGGAGTTCGTGCACTGAGCTGAGTTTCTCCAGACTCAGGTTTGAGTTAGGAGGAGAATGGAGCACTTATGGGTTGCACCTGTGTGCCGTGATGTTGATCCATCGAGTAAACTAAACTAAACTAAACATACATTTAGATATCTGTTCTATCAAGTCATATATTTAGATATCTGTTATATCAAATTATATAATTAGATATCTGATATATCAAGTTATATATTTAGATATCAGTTATATCAAGTTATATATTTAGATATCTGTTATATCAAGTTATATATTTAGATATCTGTTCTATCAAGTTATATATTTAGATATCTGTTATATCAAATTATATAATTAGATATCTGATATATCAAGTTATATATTTAGATATCTGTTATATCAAGTCATATTTTTAGATATCTGTTATATCAAGTTATATATCAGTTATATCAAGTTATATATTTAGATATCAGTTATATCAAGTTATATATTTAGATATCAGTTATATCAAGTTATATATTTTTAGATATCTGTTATATCAAATTATATTTTTAGATATCTGTTATATCAAGTTATATATTTAGATATCTATTATATCAAGTCATACATTACAATCTTCCTACCAACTCTATGCTACCAATGCCAAACCTGGACAACGGCAGGGAAAAAAATAAAAGAAAAATTACAATGGAAATGAGATTCCTGAGAAGAATACTCAATGTATCAAGAAGACAGAAATAAAGAAATGAAGAAATCAGGACTAAAGTGGGGTTTTAGCAGTGCTAAATTTTGTTACAAAACAGCAAGTTAAATGGTTTGGCCATATAACTAGGCTACCATCTGACAGTATACCACAACAAGACAAGCAATGATGTACAGACCACATGGAACCAGAAGAAGACACCGACCATGTAAACGATGATCGAAAGAGGGAATATCAGAGTCCATGGGAATCTCGATATATGACGCCCATAAACGGGCACTCTCCTGCTCTTTATGCTTCACCTCAACACCACAAGGTACCAGAGATGAGATGAGATTATGGTTATATCAAGTCATATATTTATACTATATTTAAGTAAGTCTTACAATATAATTAGAAACAATCTAAGGTCATCTGGGATGCTTTGATAAGACATCAAATAAGATCACTCCACCACATAAAGCCACAGCCTCATATACCCGATGGTCTACACATTCACGTCTCTTCTTGACCCTAGGCTAATCTCATAGGGCATTCATGAGCTGCAAACTGGCCACTGGTCAAGATCCTTCAACAACAATAACCAGATCACTGAGCCACTAGCAAAAGGGCCTCTAGAGATTGTACATGGCCTCAAGAGACTACACAGGGCTTCAAGAGACTACACAAGGCCTCAAGAGACTACACAGGGCCTCAAGAGACTACACAGGGCCTCAAGAGACTACACAGGGCCTCAAGAGACTACACAGGGCCTCAAGAGACAGCACAGGGCTTCAGGAGACAACACAGGGCCTCAAGAGACTACACAGGGCCTCAAGAGACTACACAGGGCCTCAAGAGACAGCACAGGGCTTCAGGAGACAACACAGGGCCCCAAGAGACAACACTGGACTTAAAGAGACTACACAGGGCCTCAACAGACACCACAGGGCTTCAAGAGACTACACAGTTTCTCAAGAGACAACACAGGACTTCAAGAGACAACACATGGCCACCGGGGACTGACCTGTAGGCCTTGGGTACGAAGGAGAGCAGTGCCCCGTCACTGTGGCTGGAGAACTTGAGCTGGGCCAGGTTGTGGATGAAGAAGTTGAACTGGGTGAACACCGACTTCATGGACTCCTCAATCATTCTGTAAACAAGCAGACGTATCTGATCATCATCCCTACTGTGTGCTAGGTGTATGACACATCTATGTGTGTGTAAGTGTAAATCAGCTACCTGGATGTCATATAACTGACCTCCCCCTGTGTGCTAGGTGTATGATACATCTATGTGTGTGTAAGTGTAAATCAGCTACCTGGATGTCATATAACTGACCTCCCCCTGTGTGCTAGGTGTATGACACATCTATGTGTGTGTAAGTGTAAATCAGCTACCTGGATGTCATATAACTGACCTCCCCCTGTGTGCTAGGTGTATGATACATCTATGTGTGTGTAAGTGTAAATCAGCTACCTGGATGTCATATAACTGACCTCCCCCTGTGTGCTGGGTGTATGACACATCTATGTGTGTGTAAGTGTAAATCAGCTACCTGGATGTCATATAACTGACCTCCCCACTGTGTGCTGGGTGTATGACACATCTATGTGTGTGTAAGTGTAAATCAGCTACCTGGATGTCATATAACTGACCTCCCCCTGTGTGCTGGGTGTATGACACATCTATGTGTGTGTAAGTGTAAATCAGCTACCTGGATGTCATATAACTGACCTCCCCACTGTGTGCTAGGTGTATGATACATCTATGTGTGTGTAAGTGTAAATCAGCTACCTAGATGTCATATAACTGACCTCCCCACTGTGTGCTGGGTGTATGACACATCTATGTGTGTGTAAGTGTAAATCAGCTACCTGGATGTCATATAACTGACCTCCCCACTGTGTGCTAGGTGTATGATACATCTATGTGTGTGTAAGTGTAAATCAGCTACCTGGATGTCATATAACTGACCTCCCCCTGTGTGCTGGGTGTATGACACATCTATGTGTGTGTAAGTGTAAATCAGCTACCTGGATGTCATATAACTGACCTCCCCACTGTGTGCTAGGTGTATGATACATCTATGTGTGTGTAAGTGTAAATCAGCTACCTGGATGTCATATAACTGACCTCCCCCTGTGTGCTGGGTGTATGACACATCTATGTGTGTGTAAGTGTAAATCAGCTACCTGGATGTCATATAACTGACCTCCCCACTGTGTGCTAGGTGTATGACACATCTATGTGTGTGTAAGTGTAAATCAGCTACCTGGATGTCATATAACTGACCTCCCCACTGTGTTGCTAGGTGTATGACACATCTATGTGTGTGTAAGTGTAAATCAGCTACCTGGATGTCATATAACTGACCTCCCCACTGTGTGCTAGGTGTATGACACATCTATGTGTGTGTAAGTGTAAATCAGCTACCTAGATGTCATATAACTGACCTCCCCACTGTGTGCTAGGTGTATGACACATCTATGTGTGTGTAAGTGTAAATCAGCTACCTGGATGTCATATAACTGACCTCCCCACTGTGTGCTAGGTGTATGACACATCTATGTGTGTGTAAGTGTAAATCAGCTACCTGGATGTCATATAACAACAATATGAGCTGTAGAATAACCACACCACTATCATCATCATTAATATCCTTGTCTAGAGTGCAAGGATGATCATCATCATCATGTGCCATGCCGATAGGTGTGGGTGGTCATGTTTCACCATCTCACAGAATCAAAATTCGTGGATCAGCTCAGCGTTCTTGTCTCAACCTTGTCATGTGGTCAAGCCATCCAGATATTTACTTCTCTGCATCCCGCTTGTTCTTTACACCTCAATCTTGTCAGTTGTTACCAAGTCCTCCAATTTATTTCTTCTCATAATGTGTCCATAAAATTGTGACTGTCTAAGTCTATTTTCTCTAATCAGTTTGCAGTTTTAATTTGCCTCTTGTAGGACTTGGTCTTTGGTTTTGTTTTTTTGTCCATGGTATTCTTTGCATTTTCCTCAGAAACCACATTTCCACTGCCATTAGATATTTTTCAGCTTGTCTGCTCATAGTCCGCATTTCACATCCATACAAAAGTGCAGGTTCTATATAGCACTTCAACACTCTTTTTCTCGTTTCAATTGTCATCATTTTATTAGTCAGTATGTTTTCCATTTGGCAAAATGCCATCTTTGCAAATCTTAGTGATTCTTGTTCTAATCTCTTCAAGACACCTCCCAGCAGATGCTATGACAGTTCCAAGATAGTTGCACCAATTCACTTGTTTGAGAATATTCCCATTTATCCTTATATTACATTGTGGTATTTCTTTCTTCTTAGAGACGACCATAATCTCTTGTCTTCTTACAATTTATTACTAACCCTATTTGTTCACTATGTACAATAACCATATCTACTAAACGTTGCAGATCCTGCTCATTGTCTGCAATCAGTACTGCATCATCCACATATCTAATGTTATTGATATTATGTCCCCCAATAATGATGACTTTCATATCTTCTACATTTCTGAAAATATTTTCACAAATAGGGGAAAAAGATCTGGAAACATTACATATCCCTGTCACACAACTCTCTTAATAGGCTGATATTGACCTACTTCATTATCAATCTTTATGGCAGTTTGTTGTTTCCAACATATGTGTTTTATAAGTCTAAGGTCTTTCCTGTAGATCAGCAAGTATCTCCATCATGTTGGCATGTCTTACTTTATCGAAAGCCTTTGTGTAGTCAATAAAGCAAAGATGTAAGTCTTTATTTACTTCTATAGAATGTTCAATTAATATTCTCAGCATATACACAGCATTAATTGTACTTTTACCTTCTACCTCATCTCATCTCATCATGTTCCTCTTGTACCTTGCGGTGTCGAGGTGAAGTATAAACTTCGTGAGAGTGCCCGGTTATGGGCTTCGTATATCGACATTCCCATGGATTCTGTTATTCCCTCAGTCCAACGTTTACGTGGTCGGCCTCTTCCTCTGTTTCCATCTGGTCTGTACATCATTGCTTGTTGTGGCATGCTGTTGACTGGTAGCCTACTTGCATGGCCAAACCATTTGACTTGCTGCTTTCTAATAAAATCTAGAGCAGCTTTAACCCCTACTTTAGTCCTGATTTCTTCATTTCTGATCTTATCTCTTCTTGATACGTTGAGTATTCTTCTCAGAAACCTCATTTCTGTTGTTGTGATTTTTCTTTTCTCTTTTTCTGTCATTGTCCAGGTTTGGCATTGGTAGCAGAGAGTTGGTAGGAAGATTGTGTTGTAAAGTGCTTTCTTAGTAGTTATTGATACATGTTTGTTCTTTAGTATTGGTGCCATTTGTCCAATGAGTTGATTTGCCTTATTGCACCTATTTTCGATCTCGTCTTCTGATCTGCCATTTGATGATATTATACTTCCTAGGTACTTGAAGCTCTTTACTTGTTTCAAGGGATGTTCGTTTAGGTGAATTGTTGCTGTTTGTTCTTCTTTAGTTATAGTCATTATCTCTGTTTTGCTTGTGCTAATTTTCATGTTATGTTCCCTACACATTTCGTTTAGACTATTCATGTGGTCTTGTAATTCAGCTTCTGATTTTGCTATTAGTGCTTGGTCGTCCGCAAACAGGAGTTCTCTAATGGTTAGATTTGCAGATGGTTCTTCTTCTGTGTTCTCGTCATGCGGTATTCTTGCTGTCTCTGCTTGGCTGGTTTCTTTACATATGTTGTCTATATATGTTATGAACAAGAGAGGGGACAGGACACAACCTTGTCGTACTCCAGATCTTATGGTGAAGGGTTCTGAGTGTTCTCCAGTTGCTCTCACTATGCATTCACTGTTGTTGTATAAACTTCTGCATAGGTTTGTTAGATGTGTACTCACTCCATATTGTTTAAGGATTTCCCACAGCTTGTTTCTATCTACCCTATCAAATGCCTTTTCTTGGTCGACAAAGGCTAAGTAGAGTGTTTCATTGAATTCAATTGATTTTTCTATAAGTTGTCTAAGAGCAAAAATGGCGTCTGTGCATCCTTTGTTTTTCCTAAATCCAAGCTGCGTTTCGCTTAGCTGGGGTTCTAAAGTAGTTCGTAATCTTTTTTCAAGAATTTTGCAAAATATTTTCCCAGTATGACTCAACAGTGAAATGCCTCTGTATTGTGTGCAATCTCTTTTGCTGCCTTTGTTTTTCCAAATCGGGATAATTATGGCATTTCCCCAGTCTCGTGGTGTCTGTTGTTCTACCCAAACAAACAACCTTCTACAAACCCACATTGTTCTTCTCCTGTTTCAGGTTGTATTTTCTTCCCCAACTCTTTGCATGATTATTCATAGCACAATCTTCATGATGTGGCTCATTATGCTAATTGTTCGATGTTGATCATATTCCAGGTTCGCAAGGATGATACCCCAACAGATAACAGATAACTTCCACAGTTAAACTTCATCACTAAATACAACTGACTACATCAATACAGTAGAGTGATAGAGAGACACACAGAGTGAGACATAAACACACAGACAAACATAGAGACACACAGAGTGAGGCATAAACACACAGACAAACATAGAGACACACAGAGTGAGGCATAAACACACAGACAAACATAGATATACACAGAGTGAGACATAAACACACAGACAAACATAGAGACACACAGAGTGAGGCATAAACACACAGACAAACATAGAGACACACAGAGTGAGGCATAAACACACAGACAAACATAGAGACACACAGTGTGAGACATAAACACACAGACAAACATAGAGACACACAGAGTGAGGCATAAACACACAGACAAACATAGAGACACACAGAGACATAAACACACAGACAAACATAGAGACACACAGAGTGAGGCATAAACACACAGACAAACATAGAGACACACAGAGTGAGACAAACACACAGACAAACATAGAGACACACAGAGTGAGACATAAACACACAGACAAACATAGACACACACAGAGACATAAACACACAGACAAACATAGATATACACAGAGTGAGACATAAACACACAGACAAACATAGAGACACACAGAGTGAGGCATAAACACACAGACAAACATAGATATACACAGAGTGAGACATAAACACACAGACAAACATAGAGACACACAGAGTGAGGCATAAACACACAGACAAACATAGAGACACACAGAGTGAGGCATAAACACACAGACAAACATAGAGACACACAGTGTGAGACATAAACACACAGACAAACATAGAGACACACAGTGTGAGACATAAACACACAGACAAACATAGAGACACACAGTGTGAGACATAAACACACAGACAAACATAGACACACAGACATACATAGACACACACAGAGTGAGGCATAAACACACAGACAAACATAGACACACACAGAGTGAGGCATAAACACACAGACATACATAAAGACACACAGACATAACAGGGATACAAATACAGACAGATAGACAGAAGGACAGACAGACACAGAAACATAGAAAAGCAGATACACATAAGATGGAGAAAGACAGGTAGTTTACACACACAGGCGGAAGCAAGTCACAAGACTGGACAAACTGACCAATACATAGACACTCAGTCAGACACATGGAGAGACACAAGTAGAGAAAGTATGAAATAGTGGAAGACAGACAGACAGACTGACTGACAGACTGTCAATAATGACTGAACAGGCAATCAGGCAGACAGATGAAAGGAGGAGAAAGATGTGACAAAAAGCAAATAGACAGACAGACAAAAATACTGACTGACAGACTGTGAATAAAGACTGAACAGATAGGTGAAAGGAGGAGAAAGACATGACAGACAGCAAGCAGGCAGGCAGACAGACAGATAGGCAGACAGATAGGCAGGCAAACAGACAGACATATACAGACAGGCAGAGATGAAGACAGATAGAACAAATGAACAAACATTTATTTTCAAAGGATCACACATTCCATCCATCCACCCATCCACACACATACATGTATGCATACACACACAAGCATGCACGCGGGCAGGCAGGCAGGCAGGCAGGCAGACAGACAGACAGTATACCTGGTGAAGGTGGCAGTAGCCTGGGCCTCAGAGCAGCCAGGTAGAAGTGTGGTCTGCACATTCTGGACAGACAGACAGACAGACAAACAGACAGGCAGGCAGGCAGGCAGACAGTATACCTGGTGAAGGTGGCAGTAGCCTGGGCCTCGGAGCAGCCAGGTAGAAGGGTGGTCTGCACATACTGGACAGACAGACAGACAAACAGACAGACAGGCAGGCAGGCAGGCAGGCAGACAGACAGTATACCTGGTGAAGGTGGCAGTAGCCTGGGCCTCGGAGCAGCCAGGTAGAAGGGTGGTCTGCACATACTGGACAGCGTGTTCTGTGACACCTGGGATGCCTGACCTGGCCATCTGAAACATGGGTCACCAGTAATCTGTCACATTAAGGTTGTCACATTAAAACAGTAAGGTCGTCACACACAAATGTCACAGACTAAAATTGTCACACCAGGGCTGTGGCATACAAGTATCATAGACTAAAATTGTCACATTTGGGTTTCACATACAAGTATCACATACTAAAATTGTCACATTAGGGTTGTCACATATACAAATTATGACTAAATCTGTCACATTAGAATTTTCACACAGCAGGATTGTCAACATCGCTGTCATGCAGTAGGGTGTGTTACACACCTCTGTCATATATTTACATCACAGTAAGATTGTCACAAATCTATCACAAAACAGGGCTGTCACACATTTCTGTTATGCATTAGAGCTGTCAAATATTTTTCCTACACAGTAGGGCTGTCACACACTTCTGTCACAGCACAGAGGTCTCACATTAATCCATCACAATAGGACTATAAGACATGCAAACATGAAACACTAGGACACAAACATGAAGCACTGGGATGGAAACATGAAGCACTGGGACACAAACATGAAGCACAGGGATGCAAACATGAAGCACTGGGATGGAAACATGAAGCACTGGGACACAAACATGAAACACTGGGATGCAAACATGAAACATGGGACACAAACATGAAACACTGGGACATAAACATGAAACAGGGACACAAACATGAAACACCGGGACATAAACATGAAACACAGGGACATAAACATGAAACACAGGGACACAAACATGAAGCACTGGGACAAAAACATGACGCAAACATCTGCCCTACCAAGATGAACAAGCTGCGGAACAAGTCTGCATGCTTGCGTAGAATATTGAACGCCTGGCAACACAGGTCGATGAAATGTTGGAACTTGTGTCCTGGTCTAGCACCATCGTTGATCACATAGGCCATGTCAGAGGTCAGGACAAACGGGACTCGATCTCTGAAATCAAATATCCATCAGTTATTGTGGTTAGATGGTCAGAATTCATGGCAAGTACGGCTATCTACCAATGTGAACAAGCTAGAGCCATGTACAGCTAACTAGTAATGTGAACAAGCTAGAGCCATGTACAGCTAACTAGCAATGTGAACAAGCTAGAGCCATGTACAGCTAACTAGTAATGTGAACAAGCTAGAGCCATGTACAGCTAACTAGTAATGTGAACAAGCTAGAGCCATGTACAGCTAACTAGCAATGTGAACAAGCTAGAGCCATGTACAGCTAGGTAGCAATGTGAACAAACTAGAGCCATGTACAGCTAACTAGCAATGTGAACAAGCTAGAGCCATGTACAGCTAACTAGCAATGTGAACAAACTAGAGCCATGTACAGCTAACTAGCAATGTGAACAAGCTAGAGCCATGTACAGCTAACTAGCAATGTGAACAAGCTAGAGCCATGTACAGCTAACTAGCAATGTGAACAAGCTAGAGCCATGTACAGCTAGGTAGCAATGTGAACAAACTAGAGCCATGTACAGCTAACTAGCAATGTGAATCAAGCTAGAGCCATGTACAGCTAACTAGCAATGTGAACAAGCTAGAGCCATGTACAGCTAGGTAGCTATGTGAACAAGCTAGAGCCATGTACAGCTAACTAGCAATGTGAACAAGCTAGAGCCATGTACAGCTAACTAGTAATGTGAACAAGCTAGAGCCATGTACAGCTAACTAGCCATGTGAACAAGTTAGAGCCATGTACAGCTAACTAGCAATGTGAACAAGCTAGAGCCATGTACAGCTAACTAGCAATGTGAACAAGCTAGAGCCATGTACAGCTAACTAGCAATGTGAACAAGCTAGAGCCATGTACAGCTAGGTAGCAATGTGAACAAGCTAGAGCCATGTACAGCTAACTAGCAATGTGAACAAGCTAGAGCCATGTACAGCTAACTAGCAATGTGAACAAGCTAGAGCCATGTACAGCTAGGTAGCAATGTGAACAAGCTAGAGCCATGTACAGCTAACTAGAAATGTGAACAAGCTAGAGCCATGTACAGCTAACTAGCAATGTGAACAAGCTAGAGCCATGTACAGCTAACTAGCAATGTGAACAAGCTAGAGCCATGTACAGCTAACTAGCAATGTGAACAAGCTAGAGCCATGTACAGCTAGGTAGCAATGTGAACAAGCTAGAGCCATGTATAGCTAACTAGCAATGTGAACAAGTTAGAGCCAAGTACAGTTAGCTAGCAATGTGAACAAGCTACAGCCAAGTACAGCTAGCTAGCAATGTGAACAAGTTAGAGCTAAGTACAGCTAGCTAGCAATGTGAACACAAGCTACAGCCAAGTACAGCTAGCTAGCAATGTGAACAAGTTAGAGCTAAGTACAGCTAGCTAGCAATGTGAACAAGCTAGAGCTAAGTACAGCTAGCTAGCAATGTGAACAAGGTAGAGCAATGTACAGTTAGCTAGCAATGTGAACACAAGCTACAGCCAAGTACAGCTAGCTAGCAATGTGAACAAGTTAGAGCTAAGTACAGCTAGCTAGCAATGTGAACAAGTTAGAGCTAAGTACAGCTAGCTAGCAATGTGAACAAGGTAGAACCATGTACAGTTAGCTAGCAATGTGAACACAAGCTACAGCCAAGTACAGCTAGCTAGCAATGTGAACAAGTTAGAGCTAAGTACAGCTAGCTAGCAATGTGAACAAGTTAGAGCTAAGTACAGATGTGAACAAGGTAGAGCCATGTACAGTTAGCTAGCAATGTGAACAAGGTAGAGCCATGTAGTTAGCTAGCAATGTGAACAAGCTAGAGCCGAGTACAGCTAGCTAGCAATGTGAACAAGCTACAGCCAAGTACAGCTAGCTAGCAATGTGAACAAGCTAGAGCTAAGTACAGCTAGCTAGCAATGTGAACAAGGTAGAGCCATGTACAGTTAGCTAGCAATATGAACAAGGTAGAGCCATGTACAGTTAGCTAGCAATGTGAACAAGCAAGATCTGAAATGATTTCTGCAGGAAGCCAAACATCTGTCATAATGAAACACACATTAAGTCATGAAGGGGCCAAGCAAGTCCAATGATGAGACTAAGTGAGACCATCAACTCAAACCTGATGATCAAACACACATACCTCTTGAAGGAGCCACATAGAAACTAGGAAGGAACGCACATACCTTTTGAAGGAGCCAAACATCTGAGCATCGCCCAGGAACTTGCTGAAGTCAATGTGGAACATGTGCCCAGACTGCTTCAGCATGATGTTGTCGTTGTGTCTGTCACAGATACCCAGCACGTAGGTGGCCACGCAGTACCCAGCACACGAGTATGTGAAGTTCTCGACAGCCTGAAGCAGAGGGTGAGGGTGTCACAATCAAGTGTTAGGGTTTAATTGTTGCCAGGGGTCAAGGGGTATCAGACATTGTGATCTTCTATCTCTGTCATTCTTGCCAGGGGTCATGGGGTATCAGACAATGTGATCTTCTATCTCTGTCATTCTTGCCAGGGGTCAAGGGGTATCAGACATTGTGATCTTCTATCTCTGTCATTCTTGCCAGGGGTCAAGGGGTATCAGACATTGTGATCTTCTATCTCTGTCATTCTTGCCAGGGGTCAAGGGGTATCAGACATTGTGATCTTCTATCTCTGTCATTCTTGCCAGGGGTCATGGGGTATCAGACAATGTGATCTTCTATCTCTGTCATTCTTGCCAGGGGTCAAGGGGCATCAGATATTGTGATCTTCTATCTCTGTCATTCTTGCCAGGGGTCAAGGGGTATCAGACATTGTGATCTTCTATCTCTGTCATTCTTGCCAGGGGTCAAGGGGTATCAGACATTGTGATCTTCTATCTCCGTCATTCTTGCCTGGGGTCAAGGGGTATCAGACATTGTGATCTTCTATCTCTGTCACCAACACGTCATGTTTGCCATCTGTTGTCATTTGTTTCTTGTCTGTAGTCTGCAGTCTGTTTTCAGTACTGTCGTTCCTGTAGCCTATTGTTTGTAGTTGTGTGTCTGCTGTCTGCAGTCTGATATTTGTAGTGTATTGTCTGTTGAATGTATTCTTGTGCCTGTTTTTTTAATCTGTAGTATATTGTTTGTTTTATGTAGTTTGTTGCTTGTAGTCTACATTTGTCTGTAGTCTGCCTGCTGTTAGTAGTATTTTGTCTGCAGTCTGATATCTTTCATCTGATGTTTGTAATCTTAAGTCTGTAGACTGTTGGTTGAAGTTTGATGGGTGTTGCCTGGTATCACTCCACTTCTAGTTCTGGGTGTAGAAGACTGTTCTTGTGCGTGGTGCAGTCTGTCCGTGCCAAAGCAAGATGACAGTTAGCCTAAATCAAGGACATGATGTTGTGTTTACTTTATTGACAAGCAAACAAGTAGGAAAAAAAGACATGCACACGCACACATATGCACACAGATATACACCCACAGAGACAGTGAGAGATAAGATATCAATCCAGATACCTGGATATAGTTGGATTATATCCACAGATTTTGTGCAACTGACAATTAGAAGTTATCTACAAATGTCGAGCCACTTAACATAAACAGGTATCTTTAGATGTAGTCAGTGAAAATATTTTCAGAAATGTTGATGATATGAAAGGAATCATCATTAAGGGACATAACATCAATAACATTAGATATGCGGATGATACAGTTTTGATTGCAGACAATGAGCAGGATCTGTAACATTCAGTATATGCGATTGCTGCACACAGTAAACAACTTGGGACAGACAGAAAAACCAATGACCAAGTCCTACAAGAAGAAAAATGAAAACTGTAAACTGATTAGAGAAATTAGACATAGACAGTCAAAATTTTTTGAGCAAGTTATGAGAAGAAATAAATTGGAGAACTTGGTGACAACTGGCAAGATCAAAGGGAAGAGAACAAGGGGAAGGCAGAGAAGTAAATACCTGAAGGCTTGGCCACATGGCATGGTCGAGACAGGAACACAGAGCTGATCCACGATTCTGGTGATCGAGTGAGATGGCAAAACATGACCGCCCACGCTTACAGGCATGGCACATGATGATGAGATGTAGTCAAACACAGAACAGAGAAAATTCTGTACAGATGTGGTGTTATATAAGATCAGAGAGAGCATCTACAGATGTAGAGTTATATAAGATCCGAGAGCTTCTACAGATGTACAAAAATGGGAGAATCTGATGCAGAGAAGAGCGCAGGAATGTAGGTCACAGGTTGTCTGTTAACAGTCATTACCTTCTTGTATTCCAGTTCTGTTGGGTTGTGTTTCTGTAGCCATTCTTTGATTGGTCGATCTTTGAATGACCCAGTGACCCCACAGGAGACCTGAATCTTGCGAAGTGTTTCTGACTCTGTGATCAGCTCGATGACACCTGCCAGCAGAAATCAAACTGTGTCAGTATTGTGACCACTGGTCAGTGACATCCACAAACTCAACTAGCACATATAATACTGCTGTTTCTACACTAACCCGTGGCAGCTGTCAGACTCATCTACTGCAGGAATATCTGCACTCACTATGGCAGCTGTCAGACTCATCTACTGCAAGAATATCTACACTCACTGTGGCAGTTGTCAGACTCATCTACTGCAGGAATATCAGCAATCAGTGATTACCTGCATTCAGTTCAATACGGTTGAACCATACAGACAGCCACAGAAGGCCAAAGAGTACAATCATGATACAAGATCCAGACACAAGATATGACCCATGTACAAGACAAGACTCAGGTATAAGACAAGACCCTGGTACAAGACAAGACCTGGGTACAAGTCATGACCTAGGTACAAGACAAGACTCAGGTACAAGATATCACTCAGGTACAAGAAAGACCCAGGTACAAGATATCACTCAGGTACAAGAAAGACCCAGGTACAAGACAAGATCCAGGAACTAGAATGGACTTGGAAAATGTATGGACTGCAATGGTAATATTACACATACATAATTCACTGAAGGCAAGTGGCAGCACAAACTACACACCGTATACTGCTCACACTACACACCACAAACAACAGACTACAGTTAACAGACCACAAACTACAGACCACAGACTACAGAATACACACCACAAACCACACCCCACACACTGTAGACAGTAAACTACATACCACAGACCAGACTACAGACAACAAACTACATGCTGCAGACAACAGATTACAAACACACTACAGACACCAGACTACACACCACAGACAACATACTACAAACACACCACAGACAACAGATGACAAATGACAGACTACAGACAATGGACTACAAAAACACCACAGACTACAAACACATTACAGACCACAGACAACAGATGGCAAAGGACAGACTACAGACAACAGACTACACACCATAGACAACAGACTGTAAACACACCACAGATAACAAATGGCAAAGGACAGACTACAGACAACAGAGACTGACCTTTCTTGGGCCCTGTAGCCAGACAGGCAAACGTGATCATCTTGAGGTTGAGTCCTTGCTGCAGCCACAAGTTGTCCATGATGCGGATCATCTGCAGAGTTAGCATGTCCTGGCGGAGATCATCCCCAACCTGAGGGCAACACACAGGACAAATTTGCTGGGTCACTGAACTACTGGGTCACTGAATCACAGGGTCACTTAACCACATGGTCACTGAACTACTGTGTCACTGAACCACTGTGTCACTGAACTACTGGGTTACTGAACTACTGGGGCACTGAACTACTGGGTCACTGAACTACTGGGTCACTAAACTACTGGATCACTGAACTACTGGATCACTGAACTACTGGCTTACTGAACTACTGGCTTACTGAACTACTGGCTCACTGAATTACTTGGTCACTCAACTACTGTGTCGCTGAACTACTGGGTCATTGAACTACTGGGTCACTAAACTACTGGGTCATCCTCAACTACTGGGTCACTCAACTACTGGTTCACTCAACTACTGGGTCACTCAACTACTGGGTTACTCAACTACTGGGTCATTCTCAACTATTGGGTCACTCAACAAATGGGTCACTCAACTACTGGGTCATCCTCAACTAGTGAGTCATCCTCAACTACTGCGTCACTCAACTACAGGTCATCCTCAACTACTGAGTCACTCAACTACTGGGTCATCCTCAACTACTGGGTTACTCAACTACTTGGTCATCCTCAACTACTGTGTCACTGAACTACTGGGTCACTCAACTACAGGGTAATCCTCAACATGAGGGCAACACACGGGACAAGGTTTACTGGGTCACTGAATGAGTGTTTCACTGATATACTGGCTCACTAGTCCTTTGTCTGATGAAACCACTGACTCTCAGAATACTGCAGCAATTCAAGGAAATAAGTATTCAAACAATGTCATGAAATACTGCACTACAGTCATGGATGATCTGGATCATACATAAGGATTAGCAGCAGACAGGATCAGTAGACGGCTGGTGTACCAGGGACAGTCAGAAAGTTATGCACAATCATTTTTTTTTCTTCAGAAACTGTTCAAATTGACTTAAATTTACAAGCAATATACATGAAAATTTCCTCTAAACACACCATCAACTTGTATGGCCTGACGTCAGCATGACACACGTGCGTGCATGCCTGGACTACTAGGCGTTTTCCCTGCTCTACACACACTGTTTCTACATAATCTCCATCAACTTGTACAGTCTGACGTAAGTGTGACACACATGCGTGCATGCCTTGACTGTGCTGGGTATTGTCCAGCTCTACACACACTGTTTCTACATAATCTCCATCAACTTGTACAGTCTGATGTAAGTGTGACACACGTGCGTGCATGCCTTGACTGTGCTGGGTATTGTCCAGCTCTACACACACTGTTTCTACATAATCTCCACCAACTTGTACAGCCTGACGTCAGTGTGACACACGTGCGTGCATGCCTTGACTGTGCTGGGTATTGTCCTGCTCACGTTGTCGGGATATAGGGTGGGTACAAGAACAGTCCAGCCCAATCTGGCAATTCCCTTCTGTCTGTTCGTGCTGGTGTGGGGGTGTGCATTGTCGTGTTGGATCAACAGTTCTACTGGATTCTTGTTAAGTTGAACTCTGTGAAAATGCTGATTGAGTTTTGTTAGTGTTTTGATGTAAGCTTCAGAATTGATAGTCTCACCTCTTGGCATCACTTCCACAAGATTGTCTCACTCCCTGGCATCACTTCCATGAGAATCACACCATCAATGTCCCACAAGACAGTCATCATAACCTGTCCTGCTGATGCAGTTTTTCGTATTTTGTAAAGATTCAAACAGTCTACACCAAGATTTGAACCAGGTCTCCACAAGCCAAGGGCTCATGTAATCTCTGCGACCAAATTTAATGGATGAATAGGCACACTTCTCTTCACTCCACCGCTGAATAAAATCACATGCTATCATATATGAATAACAAATGTACTGGATGAGTGGCACACATCTCTTCAATCCACCAATGAACTCATGCTGTCACATGGTTAACAAACCTAGCGGATGAGTGCATCACCAGGACATGAGATATATGTTTACCTTGTAGATGACGTAGTGGGAGTCTGCCCTCTGGTTGGAGTTCTTGAACACCAGTTTGAGTGGGAAGGCATTGGAGGTGAAATATGAGCACGACTGAAACACACAAATATGACAGTTTGAGCAGGAAGGCGTTGGAGGTGCAATACAAGCACAACTGAAACACACAAATATCACAGTCTGTTGAATGTCAAACAATAAGTCACAAATATTAAACATACACTAATAAACAGGGGATACATGGCAATAGGCTTGACTTCACTGCAACAGACTTTTCCCATAGAGCTCAGTCTCTTCCAGCAGAGTGACTAACCACCTGCCGAAGCATCTCATAGAGCATGAACTCCGTAACTTGTATTATAACTAAAAGGATTTATTACATAGCATTAACATGTGTAACTATTTCTGCAGTATATACCTGGCAAGATATGCCAGGCCATCCATTGTGCTATACATTATTTGCCTCTTCATTTACTGGCACCTGGCCGTCTTGACAGACAATGGTTTGTTACATTGTGCTACTACCAAAAACAAAGCCATAATAACATCCCATGGCGGTAAGGCCAGCGATGGAGTTGTGCCTCTTACTAGCACAAAGCCTGGGCTGAATTGTAGAGACCATGTGTTGCCCATGCAGTATGATCCCTCTTTTGGCCTGCCTAGTTTACTCCTAAGGAAAGGTAACACAACATGTCTGAAACAAGACAAGCTGCAGAAGCTGCCGGATCAACAAAGCAATACTCTGTCTGCCTGTCTGAGCTTTGATCCTAGACCAGTTGCCGGCCAAGGCTCAGGTCCTGCCATGACATTTAGTCTTTAGGTTGCATTTCCTCACACTAGGATAAGGTTTGTACTCTCCCAATTGTGCTTCTCAGCCCAAAGCTGTTGACAAAATGTTGGATATCAGGTTTGGTGAGTGCCACCCAACATTCGGTGCTAACAGGAAGCAGGTATTACTGTCTACTGTCATACAACAGCTCAGTCATATCAGACTAAGACTCAACATTCTGCGTTAACAGGAAGCAGGTATTACTGTCTACTGTCATACGACAGCTTGGTCATATCTGACAAGACCTGACACCCAATGTCTTCAATATTCAACAATAAAGTAGTCATACAACAGTGCACTACAAATATTTCATCAAGGCCTTGAGGATGTGGGACATGTTTTTTCTCCACATTTCATAACTACTTTTAGCTCGGACATATTTTGGAAAATAAATACTAATAGCAGACAATATATTTCAAGACAATCTCCATCCATGACACTTGAAGTGTGTATACAATGATTAAACTTGATGAGACATGATGTGTAATATTATGAGTGGAATTAACACAGGTCTCTGGCAGAACCTGGTGTGGCTACGTGAAGTGCTAGGACCATCACATTCTGAAGGTCTGAGTGCACAGAGGCCAGTCTTCCCCTCTTGTAACAAAGAGCAAGTTCAGGTATCTCGGCCGCTCGCATGCATGCCATTGTCAGTCTAATGTCCTACCTGTAACACAGTTGTGTCCACTTGTGTAATATTATAGTAAACGTTATTTAGTTGGACCCATTGTTCAGGTATTATTGCATAAAATAATGATGTATTGAATCCGAGAAATAAATAATATCCATAACGTACCTTCATATCAAGGCCCACAACTTCCACACTGGGATTGTATGGCAAGAGTAGCCTGCCCTTCCTTTCAACCATCTGATGAAGAGCAACTAGTTCTTGCTTCAAGGTCACCTGCAGATACAGGAGGTCACAGTCTAAACATATTCTATCCAACCCTTGTCAAGTTCTGATTATCTCTATCATCATCATCATTAATACCACCATCACTATCATCATTATTACTACATCGCATTGTGTTTATAATCTATTCTGCAGCTGGTGAGACTCATTCATTATGCAGCTATTTATGTTGTGTACATGACTGTAACTGCTTCAGCCCCCAATGATGCCAGTCTCGGGGTTTCAAATGACCGGTCTGCATACAGAGCTGTAGGTCTACATGTGGCATTACACACAATGCAGGTGGATGTCCCTGTAAGTGACACTTCAAGAGGTAAGTCGTGTGGACAATGTGGGTGGTAGCAGAACACATCAACAATACAACACTATAGCAGGTGATAAAGAGCCTTGGCTGACTTCAAGAAAGGGCTGAGAAAGAAGGAGCCTTGACTGCTCCAATGCTTCACATCCAAGGAAATGTGTACAACTTAGGATGGCCTGCATGAAGGTTGACACAGCTAGGTCATCCAGCAAGTGAGACTTTAGGTCCTCAAGTCTATGCCAGTACATTGTGATTTCCAGAAATGTGGCCTGCCTCTACACCCTGCAGTAGAAAAGAGGAAACACAATGAGGAGTCGGTACAACAGACAACAGCTGGCACACATGGACAAACACTCAAACACTCACATCCTTATCCTTGGCTTCCTTGACCTTTTCTGCCACAGAGGTCATGACCTTGACCAGCTCCTCCTGCTTCTTGAACTCTTGGTACAGGGCGTCACCGGCCACACTGGCCAGGGCCACAAACATCAGCTCATAGCGGCGCTTGTATGTTGCATCCTGGGACGCAGCTCCTGATATCATATGTACAGAATAGCACTTGTCACATAGCAAGATATAGCACATCACATGGCAAAATATAGCACTAGTCACATAGCAAGATATAGCACTAGTCACATAGCAAGATATAGAACTTGTCACACAGCAAGATACAGCACTGGTCACACAGCAAGATATAGCACTGGTCACATAGCAAAATATAGCATTGGTCACATAGCAAAATATAGCACTAGTCACATAGCAAGATATAGCAATAGTCACATATCACAATATAGCACTAGTCACATAGCAGGATATAGCACTAGTCACGTAGCAAGATATAGCATGTCACATATCACAATATAGCACTAGTCACATAGCAGGATATAGCACTAGTCATATAGCAAAATATAGCATTGGTCACATAGCAAAATATAGCATTGGTCACATAGCACAATATAGCAATAGTCACATATCACAATATAGCACTAGTCACATAGCAGGATATAGCACTAGTCGCATAGCAATATATAGCATGTCACATATCACAATATAGCACTAGTCACATAGCAAGATACAGCACTGGTCACATAGCAAGATATAGCACTAGTCACATAGCAAGATACAGCACTAGTCACATAGCAAGATATAGCACTAGTCACATAGCAAGATACAGCACTTGTCACATAGCAAGATTCAGCACTAGTTACATAGCAAGATATAGTACTAGTCACATAGCAAGATATAGCATTCACCAAAATAATTAAAACCACACACCACAACAACAACTACAACCACACAACAGAACAACCACTACAACCACACACCACAACAACAACCACACACCAGAACCACTACAACCACACACAAGAACAACAACTACAACCACACACCAGAACAGCAACTACATACCTGTACTCACACCCGTACTCACAGCTGTACTCACAGCTGCACTCACACCCGTACTCACAGCTGTACTCAAACCCGTACTCACAGCTGTACTCACACCCGTACTCACAGCTGTACTCACACCCATACTTAACACTTGTACTCACATCCATACTCACCTTTCAGCAGCCAGAAGAACTGGTGAGCGAAGCGTGGACTCTTGCATGACTGCTCCAGGAGAAGCTTGGCCAGGGGCGAGTTGTGGTAGCTCTCAAACTTCAAACCCTGCACAATTATCAGGGGAAGACATGCCATGTATGGCAAATTGTTGTCCATATGTCAGGGAAGAAAAGTCATGTATGTCAAACTGTTGTCCAAATGTCAGGGAAGACATGTCATATATGTCAAAATGCTGCCCAAATGTCAGGGAAGACATGTCATGTATGTCAAACTGTAGCAGAAATGTCATAGAAGAGGTGTCATTTATGTCTAAATGTTGCCTAAATGACAGGGAAGACATGGCATGTATGTCAGGGAAGACATGTCATGTATGTCAAACCGTTGCCCAAATGTCAGGGAACACATGTCATGTATGTCAAACTGGTGCCCAAATGTCAGGGAAGACATGTCTTATATGTCAAACTGTTACCCAAATGTCAGGGAAGACATGTCATGTATGTCAAACTGTAACACAAATGCCAGGCAAGATGTGTCATGAATGTCAAACTGTTGCCCAAATGTCAGGGAAGACATGCCATGTATGTCAAACTGTTGCCCAAATGTCAGGGAAGACAAGTCTTATATGTCAAAATGTACACAAATGTCACCTTGTCCCTCGCCTTGTCCCTTACACTATCCCTCACTATATCACTCATTCTGTCCCTCGCCTTGTCCCTCACTCTATCCCTCACCCTGTCCTTCACCCTGTCCCTTACACTGACCCTCATCCTGTCCCTCAGACAGACAGAGAACCCCCATGTATCAACTGTCTGACCCTCACCTGAATCATCTGTGGTAGAAAATCGATGAGGTCATCTGTTGGAATCTTATTCAAGCTGTCGGCAGCAAACTGTCTCACCCGCAGATCTGGGAACCTGGGTCATTGAACAGAGCATCAATTACAGCCATGAATAACATAACATCCATGCTATAACAGCTCAGCATCAATGACAGTCATGAGCAACATAACATCCATGCTATAACAACACAGCATCAATGACAGTCATGAGCAACATAACATCCATGCTATAACAACACAGCATCAATGACAGTCATGAGCAACATAACATCCATGCTATAACAACACAGCATCAATGACAGTCATGAGCAACATAACATCCATGCTATAACAACACAGCATCAATGACAGTCATGAGCAACATATCATCCATGCTACAACAACACAGCATCAATGACAGTCATGAGCAACATAACATCCATGCTATAACAACACAGCATCAATGACAGTCATGAGCAACATATCATCCATGCTATAACAACTTAGCATCAATGACAGTCATGAGCAACATAACATCCATGCTATAACAACACAGCATCAATGACAGTCATGAGCAACATAACATCCATGCTATAACAACACAGCATCAATGACAGTCATGAGCAACATAACACCCATGCTATAACAACACATAATATCAATGTCATGTGTGTACAAGAGGGAGCCACCATTATGTAGTGGCTAGACAGCCCAGCTGTTGTTCCATCCACATCACAGCTCAATCTGCAGCACAGCAGACTCACATTATGAACTGGCATGCCAGGTTGACCCAGCTGAACAACCAGATATGTCTTGGGAAGTCAAGGCAATCAATGCTGTACTGACCACATGATGCACCCAGTGCTCACTGCTCTATGAAAACATGGCTCTAGCACCATTATGTACAATGTGCTTTCAGACATGTACAAGTACTGTACTGTTACTGACTTATGTGTACAAGCCCTGTACTGTCACTGACATGTGTACAAGTCACGTACTGTCACTGTCTTATGTGTACAAGCCCTGTACTGTGACTGATTTATGTGTACAGGTCATGTACTGTAACTGACTTACAAGGGGCTTCTCATAAGTCTTTAGCCTGACCATGAAAGAGTAGGTGGAGAAAATTGAAATTTGGCACATGTATTTGTAATGGACATATGAATTATGAATTTCCCTCCTCAACTGGTTTTCCCCAATATGATGCATGGCACAACACACCCTATTGACCAGATCTGCACATCCAACGGTTTGTCAGAACAATGGAGAAATCAGACGCCAAGATTGTGATAAAATTCTTGATGTTACAGGGAAAAACACCTACATAAATACACAGGGAGATGGAGCCAGTGTTTGAGGAAGTCTGTCCTTCGTATGCTTCTGTAAAAAATTGGTGTTTGCAGTTTAAGTGCTGAAAAATTGAAGAAAATCATAGACCAGGATAGGAAAATGACAATTGCAGAGATATCAGGTTCAGCAAAACTGAGTAAGAGTACAGATTTTAGAATTTTACACAGTAGACTGAACATGAGAAAAGTGTGTGCCCACTGGGTTCCGCACCTGCTGACATGTGAACAGAAATAAACACGGGTTGATTGCTGTGGCCAGTTGCTCAACATGTGGCTGTCAAACAATATGTTGATGACCATGGTGACGGTAGATGAGACTTAGATTCACCATTATGACCCAGAATCCAAAATTGCCAGCATGCGGTGGAAAACCCCGGGCTCGCCAACACATGTCAAGCCAAGAGCACAAAAATCTGCAAGAAAAGTGATGCTGACTGTTTTTTGGGACGTCAAAGGTGTCATATTGAAAGATTACATGCTTCATGGCAACACAGTTAATGGGCAGTACTATGCAGATCTCCTTATCAAACTAATAAAGGCTGTGACCAGAAAACGAGGGATAGCGCGCACGCAAATTCTGCCTTTGCTTCAAGACAACGTGCCCTCCCATAAAGCACGGCTTGTGCTGCAAACTGCCAACGATTTGAATATTGAAATTCTTCCACACCCACCATATTCTCCAGATTTGGCTCCATCAGACTTTTTTCTTTTCCCAAATCTTAAAAAAACAGCAGAAAGGAAATCGTTTTGATAGTGACAAAGATGTCACACTGGCTTGTGATAACTGGTTTAGTTAGAAAAATAGGTTGTTTTATTCTGAAGGTCTTTTCAAGGTCACACAGAGATGGCAGAAATGCATAAATTCAGGTCGTGGCTACATTGAGAAGGAATAAGCACTGCGCCAAATTTCAGTTTTCTCCGCCTACTCCTTCATGGTCAGGCTAAAGACTTATGAGAAGCCCCTTGTATGTGTACAAGTCCTTTACTGTCACTGTCTTATGTGTACAAGCCCTGTGCTGTCACTGACTTATGTGTACACTCCCTGTACTGTTACTGACATGTGTACAAGAGTCATGTACTGTCACTGACTTATGTGTACATGCCCCATACTGTCACTGACTTACGTGTACAAACCCTGTACTGTCACTGTCTTATGTGTACAAGTCCTGCACTGTCACTGACTTATGTGTCCAAGTTATGTACTGTCACTGACATATGTGTACAAGTCCCGTATTGTTATTGACTTATGTGTGCAAGTCCTGTACTGTCATTGACTTACTGGGGAAACAACACTGACACACTTACTGGGGGAGACAACACTTACTGGGGGAGACATCACTTACTGGGGGAGACAACACTTACAGGGGGAGACAACACTTACTGGGGGAGACAACATTGACACACTTCTAGTAGAGACAACACTGACACACTTACTGGAGGCGACAACACTGACACATTTACTGGTGGAGACAACACTGACACACTTCTAGTAGAGACAACACTGACACACTTACTAGGAGAGATAACACGGACACACTTACTGGGGAGACAACACTTACTGGGGGAGACGAACACTTACTGGGGAGACAACACTTACTGGGGGAGACAACACTTACTAGAGGAGACAACACTTACTGAGGGAGACAACACTGACACACTTAGTGGGGGAGACAACACTGACACACTTAATGGGGGAGGCAACACTGACACACTTACTGGAGGCGACAACACTTACTGGGGGAGACAACACTGACACACTTACTGGAGGAGATAACACGGACACACTTACTGGGGAGACAACACTTACTGGGGGAGACAACACTTACTAGGGGAGACAACACTTACTGAGGGAGACAACACTTACTGGGGGAGACAACACTTACTGGGGGAGACAACACTGACACACTTAGCGGGGAGACAACATTTACTGGGGGAGACAACATTGACACACTTACTGGGGAGATAACACTTACTGGGGGAGACAACACTAACGCACTTTCTGGGGAGATAACACTTACTGGGGAGACAGCACTAATTTGGGAGATAACACTGGCACACCTACTGAGGAGACAACACTTACTAGGGAGACAACACTGACACACTTACTGGGGAGACAACACTTACTGGGGAAACAACACTGACACACTTACTGGGGAGACAACACTGACACCCTTACTGGGGAGACAACATTTAATGGGGGAGACAACACTTACTGGGAGAGACAACACTTACTGGGGGAAACAACACTTACTGGGGGAGACAACACTGGAGAAGACAACACTGGAGAAGACAACACTTACTGGGGAAGCAACAGTTCAAATGCCTGGATGGGGCGGAGAGGCTTCCAGACCCGCAATAGAGCATAGATCTCGGACAGACTGGCCCAGTCCCAGCTGATGGCTGCCTGCAGGATTCTGGGCAGCAGCGATGGATGAGCTGTCATGTAATGTCGGTAAGTCCACAGAATCTCCAGCTCCTCAGCAGAAAACCTGCAGATGTCATGTCATCAGACTGTGTCCCAAAACTCACAATCACAACTCAGTAATCACAAAATGAATGTTAGAAATCAGTGGTCACATGTTAGAAATGACACAACACATATCAGAAATTACACAACACATAGACTTCACATATTATAATAATCAGAGAACAGATGTCAGTTATCACATATCACATGACAGAAATCACTGAACATATATGACGTCAAAATATGGCTGGCATATTTAACAGTCTGTATCTATAATTATTGACTCTCTCTCTCTCTCTCTCTCTCTCTCTCTCTCTCTCTCTCTCTCTCTCTCTCTCTCTCTCTGTCTCTCTCTCTGTCTCTCTCACACACACACAATAAACATGTGTGAGATAAGCTGTGGGGACAGCAGGACGAAGGTCTCCCCCTCTCTCTCATTTCTCTTCCTCTCACACACACACTCACACAGACATCACATACACACAAGAAACTTACAAAAGAGAAGACTCTCCATCATATTTGGTCACCATCGTGTGGGGACAGTTGGTCACAGGTTCTATCTCTTTCTCTTGATCTCTTTGTCTCCCTCTTTCTCTTTATCTCTCTCTCCCTCTCTCTCACACACACAGACAATAAACATATGTGAGATTGTGGGGACAGCAGGACAAAGGACTCTCTCTCTCTCTCTCTCTCTCTCTCTCTCTCTCTCTCTCTCTCTCTCTCTCTCTCTCTCTCTCTCTCTCTCTCTCTCTCTCTCACTAAACTTACGAGAGACAAGACTCCTTCTCCATCACATTGGTCACCATGGTGCGCAGCTGTGGGGCCAGCAGGTCAAATGATCTGGTTGGGCTGTAGAGTGGACTTGATTAGCATATCTGACCCAGACATCAGTCAGTACATCAGTCAGTCAGTCAGGTGGTGGATTCTGTCAAGTCTTGGTCTTTTATGTTTCATACACACATACATACACATAACATACAACACTTACACACATACATGCACAACATATACCCACACTTAACACGTGCACACAACACATACACACATATCTACACTAATACATACACATACACACTAATACATACATACACAACACATACACACACACACTGATACACACACACACAACAACACATACACACACAACACATACACACAACACATACATACACACAATACATACAAACACAACACACACACAACACATACACAACACATACACATGCAAGACACACAAGCATATACCCACACAAACACTAATACAGTTACATTTAATGGTTGCTTCTATCTAGCGTGATATTTTGTTGTCTCCCTTGACCCAATCCTATCTCCCTTGACCAGATCCAGTCTCCCTTGACTGATCCTGTTTCCCTTAACCCTACCAGACCGCTGAACCGATTTTTCGGTAATTTCCTAATCTGCCGCTATACTGCTGTACCCAATTTTCGGTATTTTGCCTAGTACATGAAAAAAAGCGTCACAAACTAAAAATAACCAACCAATCGTGGTCAAACCTCATGGTTAGCCATTGCAAATGTCTGCCCCCATAGGTTTGAATTGACTTTGTGTGATTTAAGGCGAACAAATTCTGAAAATTCACAATGAAACGAGCGGTTGATGAACCAAGCACTTCAACAAGAAAGCGAAGTAGGTCTAGGCTTTTCACAGTCCAACAGGTGATCGATACTTTGGTTTATTCAGACTGGATTGGCACACAAAGGTGGAATATTGGCGCTAGATGAAAGGTAGACCTATCTTCTGCAAGGTCTCCAAGTTACATCTTATTCTAACCACTTGTTTGCATGTAACTAACATTTTTCTACATCATGTTGGTTTTTTCTACTTAATGCTCGGGGGCCCAGGTAATAGGGACAGTTAGGTTCAGGGCCTCAGGTCTGGTAGGGTTAACCCATTTGTCATTCCTACTGTTCTATTTATGAACACTGTCTGCTCCCCTAACTCTCCCCCCACCCCCTCACTGTCTGTGCCCATTCCACACATGCCTTCTCTATAGAGATTTACCTTTCTGACTCCACCCTCCCCCTTCCCGGACACTCCCTTCACAGTGTCACTTCCAGTCATCTGATCTTCTAATCAAAGAGTAGGCAGATTGATATCTGTACTGTGAGGAGAAGGACAGTTCGCACACATCCTCTTGAGGACCAACAATTTTCAATTAAGTATCAGTGTGTTTTTTTGTAGTTTTCTATGTCATTAGTGTCTTTGTGTTTTATTTTTCTGATGGAGGCTTGCTAGCTGCAACAGCCATTCCCCAGCACTTGTGACTGTGTTCTGGTAAAGCTGGCACTTCTCACTTTGATTTTGTCTTCTGTACAGTTTTAGTGCAGGTGGACCCAGTCTACTTCTATTGAGATCAATGATCACATATAATTCTACAACACAGAAGGCTGGTCTTGACATACTCTTGATGTCACGTATACATGCATGTGAAGTGTGACAACAGAGACATACTCTTGATGTCACGTATACATGCATGTGAAGTGTGACAACAGAGACATACTCTTGATGTCACGTATACATGCATGTGAAGTGTGACAACAGAGACATACTCTTGATGTCACGTATACATGCATGTGAAGTGTGACAACAGAGACATACTCTTGATGTCACGTATACATGCATGTGAAGTGTGACAACAGAGACATACTCTTGATGTCACGTATACATGCATGTGAAGTGTGACAACAGAGACATACTCTTGATGTCACGTATACGTGCATGTGAAATGTGACAACAGAGACATACTCTTGATGTCACGTATACGTGCATGTGAAATGTGACAACAGAGACATACTCTTGATGTCACGTATACGTGCATGTGAAATGTGACAACAGGGACATACTCTTGATGTCACGTATACATGCATGTGAAGTGTTACAACAGAGACATACTCTTGATGTCACGTATACGTGCATGTGAAATGTGACAACAGAGACATACTCTTGATGTCACGTATACGTGCATGTGAAATGTGACAACAGAGACATACTCTTGATGTCACGTATACGTGCATGTGAAATGTGACAACAGAGACATACTCTTGATGTCACGTATACATGCATGTGAAGTGTGACAACAGAGACATACTCTTGATGTCACGTATACATGCATGTGAAATGTGACAACAGAGACATACTCTTGATGTCACGTATACGTGCATGTGAAGTGTGACAACAGAGACATACTCTTGATGTCACGGATACGTGCATGTGAAATGTGACAACAGAGACATACTCTTGATGTCACGTATACGTGCATGTGCAGTGTGACAACAGAGACATACTCTTGATGTCACGTATACATGCATGTGAAATGTGACAACAGAGACATACTCTTGATGTCACGTATACGTGCATGTGAAGTGTGACAACAGAGACATACTCTTGATGTCACGTATACGTGCATGTGAAATGTGACAACAGAGACATACTCTTGATGTCACGTATACGCGCATGTGAAGTGTGACAACAGAGACATACTCTTGATGTCACGTATACGTGCATGTGAAATGTGACAACAGAGACATACTCTTGATGTCACGTATACGTGCATGTGAAATGTGACAACAGAGACATACTCTTGATGTCACGTATACGTGCATGTGAAGTGTGACAACAGAGACATACTCTTGATGTCACGTATACGTGCATGTGAAGTGTGACAACAGAGACATACTCTTGATGTCACGTATACGTGCATGTGAAGTGTGACAACAGAGACATACTCTTGATGTCACGTATACGTGCATGTGAAGTGTGACAACAGAGACATACTCTTGATGTCACGTATACGTGCATGTGAAGTGTGACAACAGAGACATACTCTTGATGTCACGTATACGTGCATGTGAAGTGTGACAACAGAGACATACTCTTGATGTCACGTATACGTGCATGTGAAGTGTGACAACAGAGACATACTCTTGATGTCACGTATACGTGCATGTGAAGTGTGACAACAGAGACATACTCTTGATGTCACGTATACATGCATGTGAAATGTGACAACAGAGACATACTCTTGATGTCACGTATACATGCATGTGCAGTGTGACAACAGAGACATACTCTTGATGTCACGTATACATGCATGTGAAGTGTGACAACAGAGACATACTCTTGATGTCACGTATACATGCATGTGCAGTGTGACAACAGAGACATACTCTTGATGTCACATATACATGCATGTGAAATGTGACAACAGAGACATACTCTTGATGTCACATATACATGCATGTGCAGTGTGACAACAGAGACATACTCTTGATGTCACGTATACATGCATGTGAAATGTGACAACAGAGACATACTCTTGATGTCACGTATACATGCATGTGCAGTGTGACAACAGAGACATACTCTTGATGTCACGTATACGTGCATGTGAAGTGTGACAACAGAGACATACTCTTGATGTCACGTATACATGCATGTGCAGTGTGACAACAGAGACATACTCTTGATGTCACGTATACATGCATGTGCAGTGTGACAACAGAGACATACTCTTGATGTCACGTATACATGCATGTGAAGTGTGACAACAGAGACATACTCTTGATGTCACGTATACATGCATGTGAAGTGTGACAACAGAGACATACTCTTGATGTCACGTATACATGCATGTGCAGTGTGACAACAGAGACATACTCTTGATGTCACGTATACGTGCATGTGAAGTGTGACAACAGAGACATACTCTTGATGTCACGTATACATGCATGTGCAGTGTGACAACAGAGACATACTCTTGATGTCACGTATACGTGCATGTGAAGTGTGACAACAGAGACATACTCTTGATGTCACGTATACATGCATGTGAAGTGTGACAACAGAGACATACTCTTGATGTCACGCATACATGCATGTGAAGTGTGACAACAGAGACATACTCTTGATGTCACGTATACATGCATGTGCAGTGTGACAACAGAGACATACTCTTGATGTCACGTATACGTGCATGTGAAGTGTGACAACAGAGACATACTCTTGATGTCACGTATACATGCATGTGCAGTGTGACAACAGAGACATACTCTTGATGTCACGTATACATGCATGTGAAATGTGACAACAGAGACATACTCTTGATGTCATTTATACATGCATGTGAAATGTGACAACAGAGACATACTCTTGATGTCACGTATACGTGCATGTGAAATGTGACAACAGAGACATACTCTTGATGTCACGTATACATGCATGTGAAATGTGACAACAGAGACATACTCTTGATGTCATTTATACATGCATGTGCAGTGTGACAACAGAGACATACTCTTGATGTCACATATACATGCATGTGCAGTGTGACAACAGAGACATACTCTTGATGTCACGTATACATGCATGTGCAGTGTGACAACAGAGACATACTCTTTATGTCATGTATACATGCATGTGAAATGTGACAACAGAGACATACTCTTGATGTCACATATACATGCCAGGTCTGATGTCTTGATGTCACATATACATGCCAGGTCTGATGTCTTGATGTCACATATACATGCCAGGTCTGATGTCTTGATGTCACATATACATGCCAGTTCTGATGTCTTGATGTCACATATACATGCCAGTTCAATCTAGAGACTTCCGGTCAAGATGGCAGCGGGCGTTTGTGTTGTTTTTAAACCGCTCCTTTTTTTTTTTATGTAGGAGATGGATCATTTCATCTCAAGTGTGTAATTTGCGCATAAGTTTCCTCTCAAGATTTTCGCTGGTACTACCGAATGTCGTGAATCTGTGCAAATCAATCCTGAGTGTTTTTTGCAGCATGTTTAGGTTACTGTGTAGAACACTAGTGGTGTGTAGTGTTTTTGATTTTCTTCATCAAGGCCTTTGTGCCCCAAGGGTAAACAAACCACCAACTAGACCAGTGGACGTAAACGACAAGGCAGACGGGTCAATGACCCCCTGGCCTCAAGAACACCATATTCTATATTGGAATTGTGCCAGTGCAAAACAATAAGGCCCCATTTTGGAAAGCTTGGCATACAGAAACAATATAGTAGCGCTTCAGGAGACAAGACTGCGTGTTAATTTGCTCCATATAGCCGGCTTCAAATGTTATTAAAACAGGCGACACCTGGGAATGGCGATTCTGATTCAACACAGAATAGTGGATTCAGAGCTGGACATGTCCAGTTGGGACAATGACGATATACAAATACAGGCTGTTAGAGTTCAATCTGGTCTACCATTCATGTTGGTTAATGTTTATGCCTGTAACGCGAGTGTGGATTCCCAGAGGTGGCAGTGTCTGAGTGACATATATCATGAGAGGACTGTCATTTTCTGTGGCGATTTCAACGGTAAAGGCAGATCATGGGGTAACATTCTTCCAACACACAGGGGGAGGAGCTCGAGGTGACACTTGAAACCAGTGACTTTGTATCAACAGTGGCTGTGTCACCAGGACAGCAAGTCGTCCAGGTGATGAGGACAGTGTTATTGACCTGGCATTGGTTTCTCCTTCACGCACTACAGTATATACGAGGGCGAGTCAATAAGTAAGTCACACAGTTCCGTGGGATAGCAGGTAAATGTAGTTGGGGTTTTCTACACGTGTCATTAGGTGACAGCAACATCGAATTTTATATTCCCGTTCATCAGGTGGCGCTAGGTGTCTCATGCGCATGCTATGAAAAAAGGGCAGAGTTGTGTCAAAGAATAGATATGTCACAGACAAGTCACTGAAAATTGTTATGGCGACTATATAAAAGTATGAATTGGGTAGTCAAGAATAAGAGTGTTCCTGACTTCTAAAGTCCTGACCTTATCTGGCAGAAGTCTGACAAGAATAAGGACAAAGCCCTTTTTGAACACTATCTAGAGCAGAGCAACCAGTCAGACATGACAGGCTAAAATTTTGACACGGTGATTACCTCAGACAGGTGTAAGGCCCAGAACATTGCAGTTGAAGACACAGTGACAGTGAAAGAGATCAGGACTGTGCTTCAACGAACAAAAAACAGTGCACCAGGGCCAGATGGCATAAGGTATGACGACACCAATATGTGTACTGACAACAAGCCAGAGGAACTAGCAGATATGTACAACAGCATAAGGAGTGCTAGCATCAAGGAAGAGTGGTTACACAGCTATCTGATTCCCTTGCCAAAGCCTGGCAAAGACCACAAAAAAATTCTGGGATATCGAGTAATAACCATTCAAAATACAATAGGCAAGCTGCTGGAGAAGTTAATTGCCAGGAAAAAATCAAATCAGCTAGAGACGCAAGGTTGTTTCCCACCTACCCTTGGAGGGTACCGTCCAAACAGAGAAACCTGGTCCAACGCAGCAGTTTTTGCCCATGATGTTTATGAAGGTTTCCACTCAGGCATTGAAACATGTGCTGTGGGAAATTGATCTTGAGGATGCGTACAACAGAGTACCATTGGATTTCTTAATGTTTCAGCTTCTTGAACTCAAGATAAGTCCATTCCTCCTTAGTTGGACTGCCGCAGCCCTCTTCCAACTGAAAGTAGTTTTTAGATGTGGCAGTTGGACTTCTAAACCAACAACAATATATCTTGGCCTGCCACAGGGTCACCATTATCTCCGGTGCTATTCAACGCCTACACTGTGAGAATTACCAGCGAGCAGATCAGAGGACCGGGGAGGACATTGTCATATGCCGACGATGTGTTAGTGTATCGTCAGGGTAAGGATAGAGATCGGGTTGCTGTGGAACTACAAACAGAACTAAATCGCATAAGCACTTGGTGTGTGGAATCTGGGGCAATGGTCAACCCAACGAAGGCAGCAGTGACATGGTTCTCTTTGAATAACCATATTGTCAACACTCCAACACCAACTGTAAATCTGTGTTCAGAGACGGTGGAAAGAACGCAGGCAATGAACTACCTGGGGATACGTTTTGATCGAAGCCTTGCTTATCATGAGCACATAGACCGGGTGATAACAAAGGCCAAGCGAGGTTTGCTGCGATGCGGGTGATGCCGGCGGCAAACTGTGAGCAGAGCCATCTATGTCTCCTTTACGAGGGTCTGGTCCTTTCTGTTTTGGAGTATGCGATGGCGATCCTGACTATCAGCTGTAAGCAGATGGAAAGGATACAGAACGAAGCTATGTGCATTATTCTTGGATGTACAAGAGATACAGCATGCAGGGCGATGCGCTACCTTCTTGATTTTCCAACCATTGGGGACAGAATACAAATTTGCAGAGCACGTGCCTACCTCAGAGTCAACGCAAACACACAACATCCACTGCACAGTTAAATTAAGAAGGTAAAGGGCTGCAGGTTAAAAAGAGGAAAGTCGTGGATGGGTCAAGCCGAAGACATTCTTCAACAGGTGTGTTCACTTGAGAACTTAGAACCTGGCGAGGAGTGGGTACAAATGTCAACAGATCCAACTAGACGGAAAATGTAGACAAGAAAATCTTGCTGCTGTGAATGCGGAAGTACAGGCTTTGATTATCGAGAATTCTTTGGAGAGTGATGCTGTCATTTACACAAATGGGTCGGTTGGTCGACGAGTGATAAGTTCATGGGATTTTACGGCTGTCCGGAGGGAGAATTGTAACGGAAGATTCTGGTTCTTTTGCTTTGACCACAAGTAGCCTGACTATGGAAGTCAGTAACTAAAGCAATAACATGGCTCGAGACACAGACATTCACTAGGGCATGTTTCCTTAGTGACTCAATGAGCATACTCAAGAAGATAGAGATGGGGTGGATCCGAAGAGATTGATTGCTGCCTCAGGAGCGGTCTCGGCTGGCAAAGATTAGTTTCATTTCCATGCCAGGGCATGCGGGTGTACAAGGAAATAAGTGGGCTGACAAACTCGCAGGTAAGGCTACTGTGGAAGGCAGAAGCACCATGGACCAAGCTGACTTTCTGAATGCTTTACGAGAAGTCTTTTGCAAGAACCAAGTGATGACTGAATGAATCTACAACCATGGTCAGGATGCGAGAACATCAAATTAAAAGAGGTGTGGCCAAACAAGAACACTACGTGGGAAGCCAAAGAAGATTAATAAACCAACACAGAACTAGTGTCGTCAGTCGCTACATGCTGCGGGATTTACTGAGTGGAGAGGCGATCCGAGCACTTATGGACTTGCAATGAGGATGATCTGTCGACTAACTAATTAACTAACTAACATGCCAGTTCTCACCTGGTGGCTGCGTTCAAGGGTTCAGGGAAGAAAATGGTCCTCTCAAAGTCTGGCAAGTTTACCTGTGTCAGAATACAAGAAGTTATCTTTACTATCATCATCATTATCATGTGCCATGCCTGTAAGTATGGATGATGTTAGTTCGTCCTCTCAGATCAGTTCCAAAGTCATGGATCAGGTCTGTGTTCATGTCATGATTACTACATGTGGCCATCCAGGTATTTACCTCTGTCTTCCCCTTTCTCTTTCCAATCCTGTCTGCCAGTTATCACTAAGTTTTCCAGTTGATATCTCCTCACAACATGCCCAAACAATGGAGACTGTCCACATCAAACTTATCTAATCAATTTACAGCTTTGATTTGTTTCTTAACCAGCTCTGTAGCAAAAGGGTTATGAATGTGATTTTTAATCCCACATACAGCTTTGAAAACACAGCTGTGGGTGACTTGGAAGCAGACCGCCTTGCATTGGTTTTCATATATTAGTATGAGTGCCGATTGTTCAGAAAGAAATGGGGGAAACCACTGAACATAAACTTGCCAAGAAATCACAAACATGCCCCCAAAATATGTTTCTTGAAGGACTGTCTCATTGGTTTTTCTATCAGTCCGTGGCGCTTTTTGTATTGTCCTCAGTTTCACTGGCATTGGATGTGTCTCAGCTTCTTTGCTGACTGAATGTGTAGTGTCTTACTGTCTGAAAGAATGTGTCGTGCCTGCCTGTCTGACAGGATGTCTGGTGTCAAGTGTGATGATATCTAACTGCTGAGGTGGTGCGGGTTCAATCCTAGTAGAGTAAGGATTTGTGTCCACTGTGTGCTCCTCTGAGCTAGACCCAGCCCCACAAGTGGGTACTAGAGATGTCTATGGGGCCTTGAGGGCATTCAGGGCATTGCAGTGACTTGTCTGCTCTTACATACACCTAGAGATGTCTATGGAACTCTGAGGGCTTCCAGGGCATTGCAGTGACTTGTCTGCTCTTACATACACCTAGAGATGTCTATGGAACTCTGAGGGCTTCCAGGGCAGTGCAGTGACTTGTCTGCTCTTACATACACCTAGAGATGTCTATGGGATTATGAGGGCATCCAGGGCACTGCAGTGGCTTGTCTGCTCTTACATACACCTAGAGATGTCTATGGGATTATGAGGGCATCCAGGGCAGTGCAGTAACTTGTCTGCTCTTACATACACCTAGAGATGTCTATGGGATTATGAGGGCATCCAGGGCAGTGCAGTAACTTGTCTGCTCTTACATACACCTAGAGATGTCTATGGGATTATGAGGGCATCCAGGGCACTGCAGTGGCTTGTCTGCTCTTACATACACCTATAGATGTCTATGGGATTATGAGGGCATCCAGGGCACTGCAGTGACTTGTCTGCTCTTACATACACCTAGAGATGTCTATGAAAACCTGTACATGTATATTACATCACATATAGGCCAGCGCACAATATCAGACAAGCTTACATCTTGCCTAGATTCTACACGGAGCAATGGTGGAGATGTAAATAGACACTGGCCTGCCATCCTGGTGGCCGCTTGTTTGATCCCCATTGCAGTTGGTTCCAATTATTCCAGACTTACCTGGCTGCCAGCTGGACCCAGCCTGACACAGTCAGATTGACCTGGCTCCCAGCTGGACCCAGCCTGACACAGTCAGACTGACCTAGCTCCCAGCTGGACCCAGCCTGACACCGACTGACCTGGCTGCCAGCTGGACCCAGTCTGACACAGTCAGACTGACCTGGCTCCCAGCTGGACCCAGCCTGACACAGTCAGACTGACCTGGCTCCCAGCTGGACCCAGCCACCAGGCGATGACTTAGGAAGTACAGGCGGTCAGTGTGGCGCTGACCCCATCAGCCATGAGTGGTGCTTGGTCTATCAGAACATGGCCCTAAATGGGCCTGCGTGCCCATGAGTGGTGCTTGGTCTATCAGAACATGGCCCTATATGGGCCTGCGTGCCCATGAGTGGTGCTTGGTCTATCAGAACATGGCCCTATATGGGCCTGCGTGCCCATGAGTGGCGCTTGGTCTATCAGAACATGGCCCTATATGGGCCTGCGTGCCCATGAGTGGTGCTGGTTTGTTGGTTGGGTTTAGCAATACTCACCCAATGTGCCTTAAGGCGTGTCCAGGGGTCCAATGGAAAGGAAAGTCATAAATGAACATCACAGTCAATGGGGAGATACTAGAACAAGTAACAAGTTTCTCCTATCTTGGACTTATATTACAGATGATGGCAGAAGTGAAATAGAAATTAAAAAGAGAATAGGAATGGCTAAAAATGCTTTCAGCAGTATGAAATCAGTATTAACATCTAGAGTGATTAATAATGCATTAAAAGTGAAAATTGTCAAATGTTATGTATATTCAACACTACTATGTGGCGCGGAAGTCTGGACATTGAACAAGCAACAAGAAAGTCAAATAGAGGCCCTTTAGATGTGGATATACAAAACAATATATCGTACTTCATGGAAACAGAAACAATCAAATACAGAGGTTCTAGAAAAACTGGGAATGAAAAGAGTTTATGGTAGAAATAAAAGAGGCAAGTGAAATATTTCAGCCACGTTAAAAGACATAACACTCTTATAAAAACTATACTGGAAGGCAAGGCTGAGGGCAAGCAAGCAAGAGGTAGACAACGATACAAGTGGGAAGATAACATCAAGAGATGGACGAACATCAGCCTGACAGAATGTACAGTCAAGGAAAGAGACAGGCAGTGTTGGAGATCCATTGCAGCCAACCTCCATTGTGGAGAAGGCACCTGATTGATCGATTGTTTGAAGTGTCCTTTACTGACAACTCCACTAAACTGTCACCTAGACTTGACACCTGCAACACACACCTGGCATACTGTCAATAGCTGGCACCAAGGTCATGCTGGCAAACTACAGCAGTGGAAGAGAGAAAGCCACCTAACCCTGGTTCTGTGACATCAAGTGAGGGACCTACCTGCAGCAGCACTGAGTCTGGGAGTAGAGTCTTGCAGGATGGCATGATGGGGTCGGAGCTGACACCCATCATCAGGGGCACCAGTTGTGGGCCTTGGTTGAGGTACCTGTGACACATGATGGGTTACACCAACTAATTACACAACAAGTCATGGAAGATAACTCAACATTAACAAACACCCATCATGAAAGTTGTGGGCCTTAGTTGAGGTACCTGTGATACATGATGGGTTACACTAACTAATTACACAACAAGTCATGGAAGATAACTCAACATTAACAAACACCCATCATGAAAGTTGTGGGCCTTAGTTGAGGTACCTGTGACACATGATGGGTTACACCAACTAATTACACAACAAGTCATGGAAGATAACTCAACATTAACAAACACCCATCATGAAAGTTGTGGGCCTTAGTTGAGGTACCTGTGACACATGATGGGTTACACTATTACACAACAAGTCATGGAAGATAACTCAACATTAACAAACACCCATCATGAAAGTTGTGGGCCTTGGTTGAGGTACCTGTGACACGTGATGTGTTACACCAACTAATTACGCAAGTCATGGAAGATAACATTCACAAACACCCTCATACAGTGTCCCAGTGGTTAGTGTGCTATCCTGCCAAGAGGTTGGTCTGGATGCAAACTTCACCATGGCCAGACGTCTTGCAACCAGCACAGCTGTCAGGTCTACCAGTCTCACCACATGGTCTCTGGCACTGTTGGCACTGCTGTGAGGTCTACCCAGCCTCACCACATGGTCTCTGACACTGTCAGCACAGCTGTGAGGTCTACCCAGCCTCGCCACATGGTCTCTGACACTGTCAGCACAGCTGTGAGGTCTACCCAGCCTCACCACATGGTCTCCGGCACTGTCAGCACAGCTGTGAGGTCTACCCAGCCTCACCACATGGTCTCTGACACTGTCAGCACAGCTGTGAGGTCTACCCAGCCTCACCACATGGTCTCTGGCACTGTCAGCACAGCTGTGAGGTCTACCCAGCCTCACCACATGGTCTCTGGCACTGTCAGCACAGCTGTGAGGTCTACCCAGCCTCACCACATGGTCTCTGACACTGTCAGCACAGCTGTGAGGTCTACCCAGCCTCACCACATGGTCTCTGACCACATGGTCCCTGACACTGTCAGCACAGCTGTGAGGTCTACCCAGCCTCACCACATGGTCCCTCACACTGTCAGCATGGCTGTGAGGTCTACCCAGCCTCACCACATGATCTCTGACACTGTCAGCACAGCTGTGAGGTCTACCCAGCCTCACCACATGGTCCCTCACACTGTCAGCATGGCTGTGAGGTCTACCCAGCCTCACCACATGGTCCCTGACACTGTCAGCATGGCTGTGAGGTCTACCCAGCCTCACCACATGGTCCCTGACACTGTCAGCATGGCTGTGAGGTCTACCCAGCCTCACCACATGGTCCCTCACACTGTCAGCATGGCTGTGAGGTCTACCCAGCCTCACCACATGGTCCCCAACACTGCCAGCATTGTTCAGAAATTGTCTGGGAATGAAGCGCAGTGAGTAAAGGAACTGACCACCTCACCCCATGAAACCGTGGCCTAGAAAATGTGAAGGTCTCACACCCCAGCAGCAGTATCTGCCATGGGACTACATTTACCTACAGAAGTATATCCAACATTTATACATCACTAGCTGACCCGGCCCGGCTTTGCCCAGGCCCTGGAGGGGATCTATCTATCTATCAGTCTGTCTGTCTGCTTGTTTGTCTGTCTGTCTGGCTGACCCGGCCCGGCTTCACCCAGTCCCTGGTGGGGAGCATCTCATTTAATTCATATAAGTAGTCATATAAGCTCTCCCGTTCCCGACTATCTGTCTGTCTGTCTATCTGACCGGGCCCGGCTTCACCCAGTCCCTGGTGGGGAGCATCTCATTTAATTCATATACGTAGTCATATAAGCTCTCCCGTTCCCGACTATCTGTTTGTCTGTCTATCTGTCTGTCTGTCTGTCCCGGCCCGGCTTCACCCAGTCCCTGGTGGGGAGCATCTAATTTGTAATTTGTAATTTGCATCTAATTCATATGTAGTCATATAAGCTCTCCCGTTCCCGACTGTCTGTCTGTCTATCTGTCTGTCTGACCCGGCCCGGCTTCACCCAGTCCCTGGTGGGGATCAATCAATCATGTGCCATGCCGGAAAGCGTGGGCGGTCATGATTCGCCATTTCACTCGATCACCAGAGTCGTGGATCAGCTCAGTGTTCCTGTCTCGTCCATGCCATGTGGCCAAGCCATCCAGGTATTTTCCTCTCGGTCTTCCTCTTGGTCTGTTCCCTTCGATCTTGCCAGCTGTCACTAAGTTCTCCAGTCCATTTCTTCTCATAACATGTCCAAAAAATTTTGACTGTCTACGTCTAATTTCTCTAATCAATCTACGATTTTCATTTGTCTCTTGTAGTACTTGGTCATTGGTTTTTTTATCTGTCCATGGTTTTCTTTGCATTTTCCTCAGAAACCACATTTCTGCAGCCATCAGATGTTTTTCATGCTTGACTGCACATTGTCCAAGTTTCACATCCATACAAAAGAACAGGCTCTATGTATCCCCTCAACACTCTTTTTCTCGTTTCAATTGACATCATTTTATTGGTCAGAATGTTTTTCATCTTGCTAAAGGCTACTTTCGCAATGGCGATTCTTGTTCTAATCTCTTCAAGGCATCTGCCATCAGATGTTATGACTGTTCCGAGATAATTGAACCGATTCACTTGTTGAAGAATATTCCCATTTACTTGTATATTACATTGTGGTACTTCAGTTCTTCCTAGTGACGACCATAACCTGTGTCTTCCTACAATTTAATTCCAACCCCAGCTGCTCACTGTGTACAACCACAGCGTCTACTAATTGTTGCAGATCCTGTGCATTGTCTGCAATCAATACTGTATCATCTGCATATCTAATGTTATTTATGTTTCGTCCTCCAATGCTGATTCCATTTAGGTCTTCTACATTTCTGAAAATATTTTCACTGTATAGGGAAAAAAGATCTGGAGACATTACACATCCCTGCCTAACACCTCTCTTAATAGGTTGGTATTGTCCTACTTCATTATCAATCCTTATGGCAGCTTGTTGTTTCCAATATATGTTTTTTATAAGTCTAATGTCTTTCCCATCAATTTGTAGATCTGCAAGCATATCCACAATGTTGACATGTCTAACTCTATCAAAAGCCTTTGTGTAGTCAATAAAGCAAAGATGTATATCCTTGTTTACTTCTAAAGCACGTTCAATAACTGTTCGCAGCATATACACAGCATTTACTGTACCCTTTCCTTCTACAAAACCACATTGTTCTTCCCCTATTTCAGGTTGTATTTTCTTCCTCATTCTTTGCATGATAATTCGTAACAAAATCTTTGTGATGTGACTCATTATACTAATTGTTCTATGTTGATCACATTCTAAGGTTCCTGATTTCTTTGGGATTGCAATAAATACAGAATTACATAATTCAGAAGGTATATCTCCAGTATCATATAATGTGTTCAGCAGTCTAGTGACTTGCTCTAGTCCAAATTCTTCTAAAGCTTTAATCATTTCTGTTGTGATGTTATCTGCACCGGGGGCCTTGCCAGCTTTCATATGCTTAAGAACATTTTGAACCTCCATCTTTAAAATTGCTGGTCCTTCATTATTAAATCTAATAGCATACTGTTCATCTCTGTTATCATTATACAGGTCTTTCACATAATCTGTCCATACATGTAGAATCTGATCTTTTTCTATTATGATTTTGCCATCTTTAGTTTTTAGACAGCCTGTTGATGTACTTGTTCTTTTATTAGTAAGTTCCTGAATTCTTTTGTGCACTAATTTGGTATTTTGACTGTTGTGTTGTTTTTCAATTTCTAAGCACTTTTCCTCAAGCCATGATTCTTTTGCCTTCCTACATAATATTCTGACTTGTCTGTGAATTTCTTCATATTTGGCAGGATTATTTTTGTTGAGTCTTCTTGTTTCCATTAAGTGTAAAATTTCCTCAGTCATCCATTTCTTACGACCCACCTTCTTTAATTTTGGAATAGTTGTTTCTGCAGCCACATTGATTGAATTCTTTAACATTTCCCATTGATCATCCACATCCTGGAATAGGATCTCTAGATCAGACAATATTTCAAATCTGTTCTGTACTTCTATGTTGAATTTGTTTTGTATTTCCTTGTCATTACTCAATGTACACAGATCATATTTAGTGTTCCCTGTTGTATACTTGACTTTCTTCAACTTTATCCTCAATGTTCCTGTGAGTAATCTGTGGTCACTATAACAATCAGCACTGGGAACTGTTTTTGCTACTGTTAGCGCGTTTCTAAATCTTCTGCTAATGAGAATGTAGTCAATCTGGTTTCTAGTCCTGCTATCAGGACTCCTCCAGGTCCATAATCTTCTAGGGTGTTGCTTGAACCAGGTGTTTCCTACAATCATTTCCAGTTCTTTTGCCCACTCTACTAGTCTGTATCCTCTTTCATTTCTCTCTCCTAAACCATAGTTTCCTACTGTGTATCTATCCCCTTGATTTCCTACTTTTGCATTGAAGTCCCCTATTATGATGTTTATTTCTGAATTTTTACATTTCTTTAAGGCAGACTCTATGTCATTATAAAATTCCTCTACACTATCTTCACTGGACTCTCCTGTTGGGGCATATACTTGAATAACATTTATGTTAAAAGGTCTACCACTCAATTTAACTAGTAGAACTCTGTCCGACACGGCCCAATATCCCTGAACAGACGATGTTTTCCGGTCCAAAATTATTGCCACTCCCCTATGTCGATCCTCACCTCCAGAATAAATAATCTTAAAATCTTTATGTATCTTGATGCCTGCTCCTGTCCATCTCGTTTCGCACATACCTAATATATTAATTTTTTCTCTTTGAATTTCTTGTGTTATGTTCTCTAATTTTCCGTCGTTTAACGTCCTAACGTTCCATGTTCCTAATTTTAATGTCTCTGTCCTTGTCTTGCGATGATCAGTCTTTAAGCGAATCATAATAAACTAGGCAATTTCAAAGAGGTAGTTTGCCGTTGCTTTCCTCTATGGCAGTGACCATACTGGCCGGATGACCGCAATCATTGTCTCTCGAAAGAGTGGGGAGCATGTCATTTAATTCATATAAGTAGTCAAATAAGCTTCCGTTCCCGACTATCTGTCTATCTATCTGACCCGGCGTGGTTTCGCCCAGCTCCTGGCGCACAGTAACTTAAAAGAATGTCCTTCCACACACCATTCAATGAAAACTGTAGAAAAAGATGGGTTACAATGTTATGCATTATGCATTATTTTTATGAAAACTTTGAAAATGCCTTAAAGATTATATCATTATTTATTATAACTCATATGCCTGAAAATAACTGTAGACAAAGAGTTTAACAATAGTGCAAGTACGTCCAACAATATGACTATAAAGTATATAGAAATGTTATTAAAAGTTATGCCCCTTGAAATAACTTTTCTTTTACATTAAGAAACTATTATAGTCGGTTTCACAGGAATGAAAGAAAGACGTGTAGAAAATTTCATCTCAATCGGATGTACCGTTATCGAACGCATCCAATACATAAATACCCACAAACATACACTCTGTTTTATAGATATAGATGTCACAGGGCATGTCCAACATTTATACATCATGTCACAGGACATGTCTAACATTTATACATCATGTCACATGACGTGTCAAAAAATTATACATCATGTCACAGGGCATGCCCAACATTTATACATCATGTCACAGGGCATGTGTCCAACAATTATACATCATGTCACAGGGCATGTCCAACAATTATACATCATGTCACAGGACATGTCCAACAATTATACATCATGTCACAGGACATATGTCCAAGATTTATAAATCAAGTCACAACAAATGTGTCCAATGTGTATTCATCTTATCACATAAAATGTGCCCAACGTTTATATATATATATATATATATATATATATATATATATATATATATATATATATATATATATATATATATATATATATATATCATGTCACTAAGATATATTCAATATTTTAAACATGTCACAGAAAATACTTCCAATATTTATACATACAGAAAATACATGCAATATATATACAACATATCACAGAGGAAATTGCAACAATCAACAGAATATACAACCAACATTCAAACATGTCAAATAGAAAATATACATCATTTATGCAACATTTCACAGAAGACATCCATCATTTATCAGTCTAAGAGAAGTTGTGCTCCCAACATTAATACAACATCTTCTACTAGTAATTAACTGCAGCATTGAAACTATGATATCACTGAACAGCCATAGATAAAACTAACCCTGACTTACTCCATTCTTGTCAAAGTTGTGTGTATATACACTGAAATAACTGAGACAATTCAGCCACACCCACTCTCAAGAACAGAGGCTTACCCCTTCTTGATAAAGTTGTATAACATACATTGAAATAGCTTAAGACAATTCGGCCACTGCCACTCCCAAGAACTGAACCTTACCCTTTCTCATTAAAGAGCTGAATGGCAGCTGCCCCAAGAGGATATGTGACTTTCTTGCCTTCGGCTGTGACATCGGCCTTGTCTGTGACCTTGTCAGCGGCCCCTGGTGCGCTGCGAGTCCCACACAGCATGAGACACAGCCTGGTCTCACGGGGGATGGTGCAGAGGTAAGTCTTGTCAAACTGTAGCCTGCACAATGGACGTAGCAAGAAGTGTCCACATGAACTGGTACATGTTTCTGTCTACAAGCTGTCATAAATCTTTCAAAGATCAAGTATTTTATAACGTCTGATCAATGAATGCCGGTCTCCTTGGCTAAAAGCTTGTGAACGCGATTCGTGAGCCACTTACCACGCATTCGAAATCCAGCGGCAACCAATTTGGCAGCAGACCGCGTCGCGCTGGGGTTTCAACGTGTTGGTATGGGAGCCGGTCGTTCAGAAAGCAATGGCAAACTATAAACTTGCCAAGACATCAACAACAGCAGTAAAATGCTGGTGTTGTCAGCGATGTCCTGTAAATAGGATATGCAAATAAAACATTAAAAAAGATCAATGAATATGATGTTGTTGGCTTAGTTGTTGCAAATATGTGATCTTTCCAGACCCGTCCATGACATAGTTTAGTTGTTGTAAATATCTGATCTTTCTGTCACAGCTTAATTGTTGTAAATATGTGATCTTTCTGTCATGGTTTAGTTGTTGTAAATATGTGATCTTGCTGTCATGGCTTAGTTGTTGCAAATATGTGATCTTTTTAGACCTGTCTGTGTCATGGTTTATTTGTTGTAAATATGTGATCTTTCTGTCACAGCTTAGTTGTAAATATGTGATCTTTCTGTCACTGCTTAGTTGTTGTAAATATGTTATCTTTCTGTCACGGCTTAGTTGTTGTAAATATGTGATCTTTCTGTCACGGCTTAGTTGTTGTAAATATGTGATCTTTCTGTCACGGCTTAGTTGTTGTAAATATGTTATCTTTCTGTCACGGCTTAGTTGTAAATATGTGATCTTTCTGTCCACAGCTTAGTTGTTGCAAATATCTGATCTTTCTGTCATGGTTTAGTTGTTGTCAATCTCATTTTCATCTCATCATGTTCCTCTTGTACCTTGCGGTGTCGAGGTGAAGTATAAACTTCGTGAGAGTGCCCGATTATGGACTTCATATATCGATATTCCCATGGACTCTGCTATTCCCTCCGTCCAACGTTTACGTGGTCGGCCACTTCCTCTGTTTCCATCTGGTCTGTACATCATTGCTTGTTGTGGTATGCTGTTGACTGGTAACCTACTTGCATGGCCAAACCATTTGACTTGCTGCTTTCTAATAAAATCTAGTGCTGCTTTAACTCCCACTTTAGTTCTGATTTCTTCATTTCTGATCTTATCTCTTCTTGATATGTTGAGTATTCTTCTCAGGAACATCATTTCTATTGTGATTTTTCTTTTCTCTTTTTCTGTCATTGTCCAGGTTTGGCATTGGTAGCATAGAGTTGGTAGGAAGATTGTGTTGTAAAGTGCTTTCTTAGTAGTTATTGATACATGTTTGTTCTTTAGTATTGGTGCCATTTGTCCAATGAGTTGATTTGCCTTATTGCACCTATTTTCGATCTCGTCTTCTGATCTGCCATTTGATGATATTATACTTCCTAGGTACTTGAAACTCTTTACTTGTTTCAAGGGATGTTCGTTTAGGTGAATCTGCAAGGTGTGGAATGCGCCTGGCCCTGCAGCCAGCAGGGTTAGGATCGGCTAGCCTCTCCCAGGAGAGGTGAAAAGTGAAAATTAGTAGCCTGCCGATGACCCGCAGACTACAAAAGTCAACCCCCCACCTCCACGTGGTGCAGACCGGGCAACCATGACCGCGAGGTCATGGGCTAATGGGGCTATGGCTCGCCATAGGGAATGGACTCCCTGTGGTCAGATTAGTGTCCTAAACCTGCGACTGGCCTAGCAAGCTGGCAGGGGATCTTCATACTGCTCGTAGAAAAACTAAGAAGTTGTTGTCAATATGTAGAATATTTCTGTCATTGCTTAGTTGTTGCAAATATGTGATCTTTCTAGACCTATCTGTGTCATGGCTTAGTTGTAAATATCTGATCTTTCTGTCACAGCTTAGTTGTAAATATCTGATCTTTCTGTCACAGCTTAGTTGTTGTAAATATGTAGAATATTTCTGTCTTGGCTTAGTTATTGCACATATGTGATCTTTCTAGACCGATCCGTGTCACGGCTTAGTTGTTGAAAATATGTGATCTTTCTGTCACGGCTTAGTTGTTTTAAATATCTGATCTTTCTGTCACGGCTTAGTTGTTGTAAATATGTAGAATATTTCTGTCATGTCTAAGTAGCTGTAAATATCTCATCTTTCTAGACCTGTCCAGGTCATGGCTTAGGTGTTGTAAATATGTGATCTTTTTGTCATGGCTTAGTTATTATAAATATGTGATCTTTCTAGGCCTTTCCGTGTCATGGCTTAGTCGTCGTAAATATGTGATCTTTCTGTTATGGCTTATTTGTTGTAAATATGTGATCTTTCTAGGCCTTTTCATATCCTGGCTTAGTTGTTATAAATATGTGATCTTTCTGTCGTGGCTTAGTTGTTGTAAATATGTGATCTTTCTGTCGTGGCTTAGTTATTGTAAAGTTGTGGTCTTTCTAGGCCTTTCCGTGTCGTGGCTTACTTGTTGTAAATATGTGATCTTTCCAGGCCTTTCCATGTCGTTGCTTAGTTTTTGTAAATATCTCTAGGCCTGTTCATACTATGGCTTAGTTGTTGTAAATATGTCTAGGCCTGTTCATGCTATGGCTTTTTTTTTTTATTGTATTGCGTATCCCTTACGGGACGTTGCAGTCAACACCAGCATTTTTTCAGCTGCTGTTGATGTACTAAGCAAGTATTACGTTCAGTAGTTTGCCATTGCTTTCTGAACGACCGGCCCCTATACCTTTTTCGAAAAAACCAGCACCGCCGTGTTTCGAACCCGGGTATACGGGCTGACAAACCGCATTTGCAAGCCCTTTAGCCACAGGCTTAGTTGTTGTAAATATGTCATGTTGTGCATGTCATGGCATGAAGTCCAGGAGCCAGCTAACGTGTGGACTCACCACTCATCCCAGCAGATTTTCTCACACAGACCTCACAGTGTGGACTCACCAGTCATCCCAGCAGATCCTCTCACACAGATCACTCACCACTCATCCCAGCAGATCCTCTCACACAGACCTCACAGTGTGGACTCACCACTCATCCCAGCAGACACTCTCACACAGACCTTACAGTGTGGACTCACCACTCGTCCCAGCAGATCCTCTCACAGATCACTCACCACTCATCCCAGCAGACCCTCTCACACAGACCTCACAGTGTGGACTCACCACTCATCCCAGCAGACACTCTCACACAGATCTTACAATGTGGACTCACCACTCGTCCCAGCAGATCCTCTCACAGATCACTCACCACTCATCCCACCAGACCCTCTCACACAGACCTCATAGTGTGGACTCACCACTCATCCTAGCAGACACTCTCACACAGATCTTACAGTGTGGACTCACCACTCATCCCAGCAGATCCTCTCACACAGATCACTCACCACTCATCCCAGCAGATCCTCTCACACAGACTCAACACTCATCCCAGCAGATCCTCTCACACAGACTCACCACTCGTCCCAGCAGATCCTCTCACACAGACCTCTGGAGAGACACTTGAGGGATGTGCTGATGTCTGGGGCCAGCCTCTTGGTCCCGTGGTACAAGCTGCACACTATCTTGTAGTCCTCAAACCTGGTCACATAACATAACACTTGTCATATTTAATCTTGTAGTCCTCAAACCTGCTCACATAACATAACATTTGTCACATATAATCTTGTAGTCCTCAAACCTGGTCATATAACATAACACTTGTCACATAACATAGCACTTGTCACATAACACAGAACTTGTCACATATAATCTTGTAGTCCTCAAATCTGGTCACATAAAACAACACTTGTCAGAGGTCATCTGATAAACCTCAAACCTAGTCACATAAACCAGTAGTTGTCACAGCACAGCCATCACGCCTAGTCACATCAAATATATGCCACACTGTTCAGTTATTTTTCTACAACTTCTGCCTGTGAGTATGTCTGGAGAACAGTTGTCTAAACTTAGCAATAGCCACTGAACTAATACAATGTTTGCCACATTACAGACTGCTTGATCATCCTCACACCTAGGTCACACAGAAATAGTTGTCACATCACAGAATGTTGTATAACCCAATTCCAATTCCAATTCCATTTTCAAAACAAAAATTCCAAATTCGGTCTCATCTAACCTGCTTGTATAACCCTCATGCCTGGTCAAATATAAACAGCTGTTACATCACAGATTGTTTTATCACCCTCATACCTGGTCACACAGAAACAGTTGTCACATCACAGATTGTTTTATCACCCTCACATCTAGTCACACAGAAACAGCTGCCTCATCAAAGACTGTTTTATGATCCTCAAAGTTAGACATAAAGAAACAGATGTCACATCACAGACAATTTTGGGAACAGTCACATAGAAAACAGTGGCCACGTTACAGACTTTTTAGTAATTGTAATTTCTCCCTCATCGCTCGTCACATAAAGCACATGTGTCCTCACTGAGAGGACACTGATTAGATGACATCACTGAGAGGACACTGGTTAGATGACATCACTGAGAGGGCACTGGTTAAATGGCATCACAAAGAGGACACTGGTTAGATGACATCACTGAGAGGACACTGGTTAGATGACATCACTGAGAGGACACTGATTAGATGACATGACCGAGAGGACACTGGTTAGATGACATCACTGAGAGGACACTGGTTAGATGAAATCACTGAGAGGACACTGGTTAGATGACATCACTAGAGGACACTAGTTAGATGACATCATTGAGAGGACATCACCATCATCATCATGTAGCAGGTCCTCTCAAAGTCACCTCATCACAAGACTCTAGATACTGCTGTCTTGTCTCCAGAATTCTCATGTCCAGGGTGTCTGCAGTGTCCTGTCTCCAGTAATCTCATGTCCAGGCTGTCTGCATGTCCTGTCTCCAGTATTCTCATGTCCAGGCTGTCTGCATGTCCTGTCTCCAGTATTCTCATGTCCAGGCTGTCTGCAGTGTCCTGTCTCCAGTATTCTCATGTCCAGGCTGTCTGCATGTCCTGTCTCCAGTATTCTCATGTCCAGGCTGTCTGCAGTGTCCTGTCTCCGGTATTCTCATGTCCAGGCTGTCTGCAGTATCCTATCTCCAGTATTCTCATGCCCAGGCTGTCTGCAGTGTCCTGTCTCCAGTATTCTCATGTCCAGGCTGTCTGCAGTGTCTTGACTCCAGTATTCTCATGTCCAGGCTGTCTGCAGTGTCCTGTCTTCAGTATTCTCATGCCCAGGCTGTCTGCAGTGTCCTGTCTCCAGCATTCTCATGTCCAGGCTGTTTGCAGTGTCCTGTCTGCAGTATCCTGTCTCCAGTATTCTCATGACCAGGCTGTCTGCAGTGTCCTGTCTCCAGTATTCTCATGCCCAGGCTGTCTGCAGTGTCCTGTCTCCAGCATTCTCATGTCCAGGCTGTCTGCAGTGTCCTGTCTCCAGCATTCTCATGTCCAGGCTGTTTGCAGTGTCCTGTCTGCAGTATCTTGTCTCCAGTATTCTCATGTCCAGGCTGTCTGCAGTGTCCTGTCTCCAGTATTCTCATGTCCAGGCTGTCTGCAGTGTCCTGTCTCCAGTATTCTCATGTCCAGGCTGTCTGCAGTGTCCTGTCTCCAGTATTCTCATGTTCAGGCTGTCTGCAGTGTCCTGTCTCCAATATTCTCATGACCAGGCTGTCTGCAGTGTCCTGTCTGCAGTGTCCTGTCTCCAGTATTCTCATGTCCAGGCTGTCTGCAGTATCCTGTCTGCAATGTCCTGTCTGCAGTGTCCTGTCTGCAGTGTCCTGTCTGCAGCGTTCTGTCTGCAGTGTCCTGTCTGTAGTGTCCTGTCTGTAGTGTCCGGTGTCAAACCCTGCCTCTTCTAGCAGGCCATCTATCACAACAACAGGACATCACAAGACATTGATTACAAGAACATGACCACTGCGTACATCACTGAAAGAATGTCCTGGAGAAGGCACAGACAGGACATCATTACAGGGACATGAAAGAAAAAGTCAAACAACGAATGAACAACACATCGCTTATAGGATATACATTATAGCATACAATATAGTGGACATCAATTGTAGGACATCACTTAGAGGACATACATTAGAGGATAGGACAGAGTGGACATCAGTTATAGGACACCACTGCAGGGACATGACTAAGAGGAGCTGACTCACTGGTTGGCCCATGCAGCTGGGATGCGGTGAGCGGAGGAGATGCAGACAATCAGGTACTCCTGCAGCTGGACAACCTCCAGGTGATCTGATGGGGTTCACAAGACAACATCTCATTAACACAGTCACAGAGCAATCTAGCTGTGGAGTCCACGATACACCTGATGTGTCAGTTCTGACACAACAATGGACAAGTGCTGGAGCTGTGGGTGGTCAAGTCATGGAGCTGTGGGTGGTCAAGTCATGAAGCTGTGGGTGGTCAAGTCATGAAGCTAGTGGGTGGTCAAGTCATGAAGCTGTGGGTGGTCAAGTGATGGAGCTGTGGGTGGTCAAGTACTCAAGCCGTGGGTGGTCGAGTGATGAAGCTGTGGGTGGTCAAGTGATGGAGCTGTGGGTGGTCAAGCTTTGGAGCTGTGGGTGGTCAAGTGCCAGAGCTGTGGTTGGCCAAGTGCTGGAGCTGTTGGTGGTCAAGTGCTGGAGCTGTTGGTGGTCAAGTGCTGGAGCTGTGGGTGGTCAAGTCATGAAGCTGTGGGTGATCAAGTCATGGAGCAGTGGGTGGTCAAGTGGTGGAGCTGTGGGTGGTCAAGTACTCAAGCCATGGGGGTCAAGTGATGGAGCCTGTGGATGGTCAAGTGATGGGGCTGTGGGTGGTAAAGAGATGGAGCTGTGGTTGGCCAAGTGCCAGAGCAGTGATGGAGCTGTGGGTGGTCAAGTGATGGAGCTGTGGGTGGTCAAGTGATGGAGCTGTGGGTGGTCAAGTGATGGAGCTGTGGGTGGTCAAGTGATGGAGCTGTAGGGGACCAAGTGGGTATGTAGTGGGAGACTAAGCTGTTAGAATTCTAATCTTTCAAGGTCAAGGATCAAATCCCTTATTTTTCTTATCTATCTGAGGTAATGAAATGTTATAGAATAGATGTAGATATTTTACAGCGAGTGAAGGGCATATGTTATAGATGTAGATAATTGACAGGAAGTGAAGGGAACATGTTATAAATGTAGATATTTGACACCAAGTGAAGGGAACATGTTATAGATGTAGATATTTGACATCAAGTGAAGGGAACATGTTAGAGAATAGATGTAGATATTTGACAGTAAGTGAAGGGAACATGTTATAAATTTAGATATATGACAGCAAATAAAGGGAACATGTTATAGAATAGATGTAAATATCTGACAGCAAGTGAAGGGAACATGTCATACAATAAGATTTAAATATCTGACAGTAAGTGAAGCAAACATGTTATAGAACAGAAGTAGAAATCTGACAGCAAGTGAAGGGAATATGTTTACCACAGAAGTAGACATTGACAGCGAGTGAATGGAATATGTTATAGAACAGATGTAGACATGTGACAGTACATGAAGGGAACATGATGTACACACTTCTTCTTCACATGCCCATGAAACTGCTAGTGGAGTACAGGTCCACAGCCACACATGCCAAACCCCATGTAGGCCAGTTCCTGATTAACTGGTTGTTATCTATGGTGTGAAATAGCGAGTTCCTGATTAGTTGTTTGTTATCTATGGTGTGAGGCAGCCAGCTCCTGATTGGTTGGTTGTTATCTATGATGTGAGACAGCCAGTTTTGATTGGTTGGTTGTTATCTATGGTGTGAGACAGCCAGTTCCCGATTGGGTTTGGGTTGGGTTTTTAGTGTGAGGGCAGCTAGTTCCTGATTGGTTGGTTGTTATCAATGGTGTGAGACAGCCAGTTCCTGATTGGTTGGTTGTTATCTACAGTGAGACAGCCAGTTCCTGATTGGTTGGTTGTTATCTATGGTGTGAGACAGCCAGTACCTGATTGGTTGGTTGTTATCTACTGTGTGAGACAGCCAGTTCCTGATTGGTTGGTTGTTATCTATGGTGTAAGGCAGCCAGTTCCTGATTGGTTGGTTATCTATGGTGTGAGACAGCCAGTTCCTGAATGATTGGTTGGTTGTTATCTATGGTGTGAGACAGCCAGTTCCTGATTGGTTGGTTGTTATCTATGGTGTGAGACAGCCAGTTCCTGAATGATTGGTTGGTTGTTATCTATGGTGTGAGACAGCCAGTTCCTGATTGGTTGGTTGTTATCTATGGTGTGAGACAGCTAGTTCCTGATTGGCAGGTTGTTATCTATGGTGTGAGACAGCTAGTTCCTGATTGATTGGTTGTTATCTACTGTGTGAGACAGCCAGTTCCTGATTGGTTGGTTGTTATCTATGGTGTGAGACAGCCAGTTCCTGATTGGTTGGTTGTTATCTATGGTGTGAGACAGCCAGTTCCTGATTAATTGGTTGGTTGTTATCTATGGTGTGAGACAGCCAGTTCCTGATTGATTGGTTGTTATCTATGGTGTGAGACAGCTAGTTCCTGATTGGTTGGTTGTTATCTATGGTGTGGGACAGCTAGTTCCTGATTGGTTGGTTGTTATCTATGGTGTAAGACAGCTAGTTCCTGATTGATTGGCTGGTTGTTATCTATGGTGTGAGACAGCTAGTTCCTGATTGATTGGTTGTTATCTATGGTGTGAGACAGCCAGTTCCTGATTGGTTGGTTGTTATCTATGGTGTGAGACAGCCAGTTCCTGATTGGCAAGTTGTTATCTATGGTGTGAGACAGCTAGTTCCTGATTGATTGGTTATCTATGGTGTGAGACAGCCAGTTCCTGATTGGTTGGTTGTTATCTATGGTGTGAGACAGCCAGTTCCTGATTGGTTGGTTGTTATCTATGGTGTGAGACAGCCAGTTCCTGATTGATTGGTTGTTATCTATGGTGTGAGACAGCCAGTTCCTGATTGATTGGTTATCTACTGTGTGAGACAGCCAGTTCCTGATTGGTTGGTTGTTATCTATGGTGTGAGACAGCTAGTTCCTGATTGATTGGTTGTTATCTACTGTGTGAGACAGCCAGTTCCTGATTGGTTGGTTGTTATCTATGGTGTGAGACAGCTAGTTCCTGATTTGGGTTTGGGTTTTTCTATGGTATGAGACAGCCAGTTCCTGATTGGTTTGGTTGTTATCTATGGTGTGAGACAGCCAGTTCCTGATTGGTTGGTTGTTATCTATGGTGTGAGACAGCCAGTTCCTGATTGATTGGGGGTTATCTATGGTGTGAGACAGCCCGTTCCTGAGTTTGGTTTTTTATTTACGGGTTTTGAGACAGCCAGTTCCTGATTGATTGTTATTTTATGGTGTGAGACAAGGGAGTTCCGATTGATTGGTTGTTATCTATGGTGTGAGACAGCCTTCCTGATTGGTTGTTATCTATGGGTGTGAGACAGCTAGTTCCTGGGTTTTGGGTTTGGGTTTTTATCTATGGGATGAGACAGCCAGTCCTGATTTGGGTTTGGGTTTTCTACGTGTGAGACAGCCAGTTCCTGATTGGTTGGTTGTTTTCTATGGTGTGAGACAGCCAGTCCTGACTGATTTGGTTTTTTATTACTGTGTGAGACAGCCAGTTCCTGATTGGTTTGGGTTTTTATCTATGGTGTGAGACAGCTAGTTCCTGATTGGTTGGGTTTTTATCTATGGTATGAGACAGCCAGTTCCTGATTGGTTGGTTGTTATCTATGGTGTGAGACAGGCCAGTTCCCGATTTATTTGGGTTTTTATCTACGGTGTGAGACAGCCAGTTCCTGATTGGTTGGTTGTTATCTACTGTGTGAGACAGCTAGTTCCCGATTGATTGGCTGGTTGTTATCTATGGTGTGACACAGCTAGTTCCTGATTGGGGGGTTATCTACTGTGTGAGACAGCCAGTTCCCGATTGGGTTTGGGTTTTTATCTACTGTGTGAGACAGCCAGTTCCGATGGGTTGGTTGTTATCTACTGTGTGAGACAGCCAGTTTCCCGATTGATTTGGGTTTTTATCTATGGTGTGAGAAAAGCCCGTTCCTGATTGATTGGTTGTTACCCTTTGGGGTGAGACAGCCAGTTCCTGATTGATTTGGGTTTTATTACTTGTGAGACAGCAGGTTTCCCGATGGGTGGGGTTTTTATCTACTGTGTGAGACAGCCAGTTCCTGATTGATTGGTTGTTATCTATGGGGTGAGACAGCCACTTCCTGATGGGTTGGTGTTATCTACTGTGGAGACAGCCAGTTCCTGATTTATTGGTAGGTGTTATCTATGGTGGGAGACAGCCAGTTCCTGATTGGTTGGTTTTTTATCTATGGTGTGAGACAGCCAGTTCCTGATTGATTTGGGTTTGGTTTTTATCTATGGTGTGAGACAGCCCGTTTTTGATTGGTTGGTTGTTATCTATGCTGTGAGACAGCCAGTTCTGATTGGTTGGTTGTTATCATGGTGTGAGACAGCTAGTTCCTGATTGGTTGGTTATTTATGGTGGGGACAGCCAGTTCCCGTTGGGTTTTTATCTATGGTGTGAGACAGCTAGTTCCTGATTGATTGGGTTTTTATCTATGGTGTGAGACAGTAGTTCCTGATTGGTTGGTTGTTATCTATGGTGGGGGAAAACCTAGTCCTGAGTTGGTTGGTTGTTATCTATGGTGTAAGACAGCTAGTTCCTGATTGATTGGCTGGTTTTTATCTATGGTTTTGAGACAGCATTTTCCATTGTTTGGTTGTTATCTATGGTGTGAGACAGCCAGTTCCTGATTGGTTGGTTGTTATCTATGGTGTGAGACAGCTAGTTCTGATGGCAGGTTGTTATCTATGGTGTGAGACAGCTAGTTCCTGATTGATGGTTGTTTATCTACTGTGTGAGACAGCAGTTCCTGATTGGTTGGTTGTTATCTATGGTGTGAGACAGCTAGTTCCTGATTGGTTGGTTGTTATCTATGGTATGAGACAGCCAGTTCCTGATTGGTTGGTTGTTATCTATGGTGTGAGACAGCCAGTTCCTCATTAATTGGTTGGTTGTTATCTATGGTGTGAGGACAGCCAGTTCTGATTGATTGGTGTTATCTATGGTGTGAGACAGCTAGTTCCTGATGGTTGGTTGTTATCTATGGTGTGGGACAGCTAGTTCCTGTTTGGGTTTGGTTTGTTATCTATGGTGTAAGACAGCTAGTCCTGATTGATTGGCTGGTTGTTATCTATGGTGTGAGACAGCTAGTTCTGATGATTGGTTGTTATCTATGGTGTGAGACAGCCAGTTCCTGTTTGGGTTTTGGTTGTTATCTATGGTGTGAGACACCCATTTCCTGATTGATTTTGTTATCTATGGTGTGAGAGAGCCAGTTCCTGGTTGGTTGGTTATCTACGGTGTGAGACAGCCAGTTCCTGATTGATTGTTATCTATGGTGTGAGACACCCAGTTCCTGTTTGGTTGGTTGTTATCTATGGTGTGAGATAGCAGTTCCGTTGATTGGTTGTTATCTATGGTGTGAGACAGCCAGTTCCTGTTTGATTGGTTATCTACTGTGTGGACAGCCAGTTCCTGATTGGTTGGTGTTATCTATGGTGTGAGACAGCTAGTTCCTGATTGTTTGGTTGTTATCTACTGTGTGAGACAGCCATTTCCCTGATTGGTTGGTTGTTATCTAGGCGTGAGACAGCTAGTTCTGATTGGTTGGTTGTTATCTATGGTATGAGACAGCCAGTTCCTGATTGGTTGGTTGTTATCTATGGTGTGAGACAGCCAGTTCCTGATTGGTTGGTTGTTATCTATGGTGTGAGACAGCCAGTTCCTGATTGATTGGTTGTTATCTATGGTGTGAGACAGCCAGTTCCTGATTGGTTGGTTATCTACGGTGTGAGACAGCCAGTTCCTGATTGATTGTTATCTATGGTGTGAGACAGCCAGTTCCTGATTGATTGGTTGTTATCTATGGTGTGAGACAGCCAGTTCCTGATTTGTGTTATCTATGGTGTGAGACAGCTAGTTCCTTTTGGGTTTGGGTTTGTTATCTATGGTATGAGACACCCCTTCCTGTTTGGGTTTTGGTTATCTACAGTGTGAGACAGCCATTCCTGATTGGTTGGTTGTATCTAGGTGGAGACAGCCAGTTCCTGACTGATTGGTTGTTATCTACTGTGTGAGACACCCAGTTCCTGTTTGGTTGGTTGTTATCTATGGTGTGAGACAGCTAGTTCCTGATTGGTTGGTTGTTATCTTGGTATGAGACAGCCATTTCCGATTGGTTGGTTGTTATCTATGGTGTGAGACAGCAGTTCCTCTTTAAATTTGGGGTTGGTTGTTATCTAGGGTGGGACAGGCCCTTTGATTGGTTGTTATTTGGTGTGAGACAGCGTTCCTGTTTGGGTTGGTTGTTATCTAGGGTTTTTTTTTTTTTTTTTTGGTGTGGGACAGCTAGTTTCCTGATTGGTTGGTTGTTATCTATGGTGTAAGACAGCTAGTTCTGATTGATTGGCTGGTTGTTATCTATGGTGTGAGACAGCTAGTTCCTGATTGATTGGTTGTTATCTATGGTGTGAGACAGCCAGTTCCTTGATTGGTTGGTTGTTATCTATGGTGTGAGACAGCCAGTTCCTGATTGGCAAGTTGTTATCTATGGTGTGAGACAGCTAGTTCCTGATTGATTGGTTATCTATGGTGTGAGACAGCCAGTTCCTGATTGGTTGGTTGTTATCTATGGTGTGAGACAGCCACTTCCTGATGGGTTGGTTGTTATCTACTGTGTGAGACAGCCAGTTCCTGATTGATTGGTTGGTTGTTTATCTATGGTGTGAGACAGCCAGTTCCTGATTGGTTGGTTGTTATCTATGGTGTGAGACAGCCAGTTCCTGATTGATTGGTTGGTTGTTATCTATGGTGTGAGACAGCCAGTTTCTGATTGGTTGGTTGTTATCTATGGTGTGAGACAGCCAGTTTCTGATTGGTTGGTTGTTATCTATGGTGTGAGACAGCCAGTTCCTGATTGGTTGGTTATCTATGGTGTGAGACAGCCAGTTCCTGATTGGTTGTTATCTATGGTGTGAGACAGCTAGTTCCTGATTGATTGGTTGTTATCTATGGTGTGAGACAGCTAGTTCCTGATTGGTTAGTTGTTATCTATGGTATGAGACAGCCAGTTCCTGATTGGTTGGTTATCTACAGTGTGAGACAGTCAGATCCTGATTGATTGGTTGTTATCTACGGTGTGAGACAGCCAGTTCCTGATTGGCTGGTTGTTATCTATGGTGTGAGACAGCTAGTTCCTGATTGGCTGGTTGTTATCTATGGTGTGAGACAGCTAGTTCCTGATTGGCTGGTTATCTATGGTGTGAGACAGCCAGTTCCTGATTGATTGGTTGTTATCTATGGTGTGAGACAGCTAGTTCCTGATTGATTGGTTGTTATCTATGGTGTGAGACAGCCAGTTCCTGATTGGTTGGTTGTTATCTATGGTGTGAGACAGCTAGTTCCTGATTGATTGGCTGGTTGTTATCTATGGTGTGAGACAGCTAGTTCCTGATTGGTTGGTTGTTATCTAAGGTGTGAGACAGCCAGTTCCTGATTGGTTGGTTGTTATCTACAGTGTGAGACAGCCAGTTCCTGATTGATTGGTTGTTATCTACAGTGTGAGACAGCCAGTTCCTGATTGGTTGGTTGTTATCTACAGTGTGAGACAGCCAGTTCCTGATTGGTTGGTTGTTATCTACAGTGTGAGACAGCCAGTTCCTGATTGGTTGGTTGTTATCTACAGTGTGAGACAGCCAGTTCCTGATTGAATGGTTGTTACCTATGGTGTGAGACAGCCAGTTTGCGATTGGTTGGTTCTTATTTACGGTGTGAGACAGTCACTCTCAGACCAGCCTTCTTTCACATCACATTATAAAGAAGTAATTGCATCTTCTTTATAGGATATCGCAGTCAAGCCCAGCATTTGATGGCTGTTTGTGATTTCTTGGCAAATTTACGTTCAATAGTTTGCCATTGCTTTCTGAATGACCAGTATTCATATCATTGTATAAAAATCAATGCAAGGTGGTCTGCTTCCAAATTGCAGCTGTGTTTCAAATGTGTTATGTCTGAATATGAATTGCATTCGTAACCTCTTTACCATAGAGTGGGCAAACAACAGGTCTACAGTATTACTATTCTTGACCTTTGGGAGCCTGAAGACACATGGGGTGCTACACACACAAGAGGTCTACAGTATGGCCTTGACCTCAGGGAGCCTGGGGACACATGGGGGACTACCCACACAAGAGGTCTACAGTATGGCCTTGACCTCAGGGAGCCTGGGGACACACGGGGGACTACCCACACAACAGGTCTACAGTATAACTATCCTTGACCTTTGGGAGCCCATGGACACATGGGGGACTACACACACGACAGGACTGCAGAATGACTATCCTTGACCTTTGGGAGCCCGGGGACACATGGGGGACTACACACACAACAGGTCTACAGTATAACTATCCTTGACCTTTGGGAGCCCGGGGACACATGGGGGACTACACACACAACAGGTCTACAGTATAACTATCCTTGACCTTTGGGAGCCCGGGGACACATGGGGGACTACACACACAACAGGTCTACAGTATAACTATCCTTGACCTTTGGGAGCCCGGGGACACATGGGGGACTACACACACGACAGGACTGCAGAATGACTATCCTTGACCTTTGGGAGCCCGGGGACACATGGGGGGACTACACACACAACAGGTCTACAGTATAACTATCCTTGACCTTTGGGAGCCCGGGGACACATGGGGGACTACACACACAACAGGTCTACAGTATAACTATCCTTGACCTTTGGGAGCCCGGGGACACATGGGGGACTACACACACGACAGGACTGCAGAATGACTATCCTTGACCTTTGGGAGCCCGGGGACACATGGGGGACTACACACACAACAGGACTGCAGAATGACTATCCTTGACCTTTGGGAGCCCGGGGACACATGGGGGACTACACACACGACAGGTCTACAGTATAACTATCCTTGACCTTTGGGAGCCCGGGGACACATGGGGGACTACACACACAACAGGTCTACAGTATAACTATCCTTGACCTTTGGGAGCCCGGGGGACACATGGGGGACTACACACACAAACAGGACTGCAGAATGACTATCCTTGACCTTTGGGAGCCCGGGGGACACATGGGGACTACACACACAACAGGTCTACAGTATAACTATCCTTGACCTTTGGGAGCCGGGGACACATGGGGGACTACACACACAACAGGACTGCAGAATGACTATCCTTGACCTTTGGGAGCCCGGGGACACATGGGGGACTACACACACAACAGGTCTACAGTATAACTATCCTTGACCTTTGGGAGCCCGGGGACACATGGGGGACTACACACACAACAGGTCTACAGTATAACTATCCTTGACCTTTGGGAGCCCGGGGACACATGGGGGACTACACACACAACAGGTCTACAGTATAACTATCCTTGACCTTTGGGAGCCCGTGGACACATGGAGGAACTGCATACACAACAGACAGGACACAACTGTCACAAACACAGCACTGGACATGCACAACTCACTGTGTGGTATGACAATTGAAGATCCCAAAAAGAAGTCTGTGAGAAAAGTCTGGCAATACATTTTCACCAGTCGCTTAACAGCCTCCACCAGCTGGTCCACCGTGTCCTTGAGGTCCTCCACTAGAGAGCATCGCAGAGCCACACTGGAAGAGGCAGAATGATGGTCAGGAATCACATGTATGTACAAGCCACTGTGAGAACACATACAGCCACCCCAGTAACTTTCTTACTTTCTCCAAACTAGCTATCTTACTTTCTCTACACTAACCATCTTCTTTCTTCACCTTAGCTCTCATACTTTCTCCAAACTAGCTCTCTTACTTTCTCTAGGCTAGCTCTCTTACTTTCTCAACACTAGCTCTGTTACTGTCTCCATACTAGCTCTCTTACTTTTTCCACACTAGCTATCTTACTTTCTCTAGACTAGCTCTCTTAATTTCTCAAAACTAGCTCTCTTACTTTCTCCACCTTAGCTCTCATACTTTCTACAAACCAGCTCTCTTACTTTCTACACACTAGCTCTCTTACTTTCTCCACACTAGCTCTCTTACTTTCTCCACACTAGGTATCTTACTTTCTCCACCTTAGCTCTCATACTTTCTCCAAGCTCTCTTACTTTCTCCAAACTAGCTCTCTTACTTTCTCCACCTTAGCTCATACTTTCTCCAAACTAGCTCTCTTACTTTCTCCACCTTAGCTCTCATACTTTCTCCAAACTAGCTATTTTACTTTCTCCACAACAGCTATCTTACTTTCTCCAAACTAGCTCTCTTGCTTTCTCCAAACTAACTCTCTTACTTTCTCCAAAATAGCTCTCTTACTTTTCCAAAAAAAACAGCAGCAGAAAAAACTAGAGTAACAACAACAATAACAGTAGCAGTAATAACAACAACAACAAAAGTAACAGTAGCAACAACAACATCAGCAGCAACAACATCAGCAACAACAACAGCAGCAGCAACAACAACAAAAAGTAATAGTGGCAACAACAACAACAGCTGCAGCTACAAAAACAACAGCAGCATCAACATCAGCAACAACATCAGCAACAACAACATCAGCAACAACAACATCAGCAACAACAACATCGGCAACAACAACAAAAAGTAATAGTGGCAACAACAACAACAGCAACAACATCAGCAACAACAACATCAGCAGCAACAACATCAGCAACAACAACAACAGCAGCAATAACAACAAAAAGTAATAGTGGCAACAACAACAAAAACAGCTGCAGCGACAAAAACAACAGCAGCATCAACATCAGCAACAACAGCAGCAACAACAGCAGCAACAACAGCAGCAACAACAACATCAGCAACAACATCAGCAACAACAACAAAAAGTAATAGTGGCAACAACAACAACAGCTGCAGCGACAAAAACAACAGCAGCAACAACAACAAAAAGTAATAGTGGCAACAACAACAACAACAGCTGCAGTGACAAAAACAACAGCAGCAACAACAACAAAAAGTAATAGTGGCAACAACAACAACAGCTGCAGTGACAAAAACAACAGCAGCAACAACAACAAAAAGTAATAGTGGCAACAACAACAACAGCTGCAGCAACAACAGCAGCAACAACAACAAAAAGTAATAGTGGCAACAACAACAACAGCTGCAGCGACAAAAACAACAGCAGCAACAACAAAAAGTAATAGTGGCAACAACAACAGCTGCAGCGACAAAAACAACAGCAGCAACAACAACAAAAAGTAATAGTGGCAACAACAACAACAACAGCTGCAGCGACAAAAACAACAGCAGCAACAACAACAAAAAGTCATAGTGGCAACAACAACAACAACAGCTGCAGTGACAAAAACAACAGCAGCAACAACAACAAAAAGTAATAGTGGCAACAACAGCAGCAACAGCAACAACAGGAGCAGAAACAATAACAGCAGCAAGGATACTAAAGACAACAATTATAGAAACCAGGACAGCACTGCCGACTGAGTGACCTACTTGATGGCATCCTGGGTGTCCTTGTCCTGAGATTTGCCGTACCTGCTCTGAATCTTTGAGCTAGGACTCTAGTGGAATACACACCACATTTTATCACACTGCATCAATACAACACATAACACACCCAATGCATCTCCATACAACAATACCAACATATCACACACACAATTCATCTCTATACAACAGTACCAACATATCACACACACAATTTATCTCTAACCAACAGTACCAACATATCACACACACAATTCATCTCTATACAAAAATATCAACACATTACACACACAATTCATCTCTATACAACAGTACCAACATATCACATACACAATTCATCTCTATACAACAATACCAACACATCACACACACAATTCATCTCTATACAACAGTACCAACATATCACACACACAATTCATCTCTATACAACAATATCAACACATTACACACACAATTCATCTCTATAGAACAGTACCAACATATCATATATATAATTCATCTCTATACAACAATATCAACAAATACACACACAATTCATCTATATACAACAGTACCAACATATCATTTACACAATTCATCTCCATATACCAGTACCAACATTTTTCTCTCTCTCTCTCTCTCTCTCTCTCTCTCTCTCTCTCTCTCTCTCTCTCTCTCTCTCTCTCTCTCTCTCTCTCTCTCTCTCTCTCTCTCTCTCTCTCTGTCACTTTATCACACAGAGACAGAAGAGAGACATCTCTCATTACAAGAATAGAATAGCTATCACAGTATTCTTCTTCTATACTGTAATGGACTCAGTGGTTTCCCCATTTCCTTGTGTCAAAGACCAGTTCATGCAAACAATTAGTCTGTGGCAGACCATCAACATGCATGGTTCCGTGGATCTTTGTGATGAAATGCCTCAGAATAATGTATCTCTCATTCCACAAGAAAATAAGGAAAATTAAAAAAGGAATAAAAAGATAGAAAAGTAAACTTCACGTATCTCAGCGTTTACAACTGTATGATACAAAATTGTGTGCAAAGCGAAGTCTGCTTTCTAACAAAGTTGTAAACTCTCATTCTACAGCAGAGGAAAGGGGACTGCAGAGGTGTAAAATTCCTACTTCATAAAAACCATTGGTTAAACACAATGTCGCTGAAACCCAGACTGAGATAAGACGTTTAGCCGGACTAACGTGTGAACTTAACAACGGTGGTAGGAACCCTGACACATTTTGCCCAAATGCTAGATTAAAATTCAAATGCCAGCAATCAGGGAAAGCGAGGGTGAAATGTATGATATAACATCAATTGCATCTCTGAGCAGCGGCCAAAGCATGTTTCAGGCACATGGGGTCGCCGGTCAAAGTTAATTGACAGGTAAAACCACAGTCCATTGGGGAGTAAATTAGGTGAACTTACATGAGAAGCACTCATCTATATTCGCCAGTGTGTTGCCGGGGCCCATACAAGGGAGCAAAGAATATGAACACTGTCGCCTACCATGCACGTCGTAAGAGGCGACTAAGGGGGCTATGGTTCCATCACCCTGCTACTGAGTGAGTGCGTGGCGAGACACTGTGAGCTGTGAATTTTGCATGGAATGCTTTTACATCTGTTTGCAGTTTGTAGCGTGAACTGCATGTTCAGAATGATGGCAGCCAGCTGTTGATGGATTGACTGGTTTGCCTTTTCGGTTCACGAGTGCATTTTTCAGGAGACTACTGGGAGTCATCACTGGAGCTACGGAGTTTGTGCTTTGTGCGGCGCTTTCGGCGGGATGCCCTGCGGAAAGAGACCAAGCCATATGGGACAAAACCTGGGTCAATGAAGTCTTTCTGGTGACGCCATTTCCATCGACAATGAACTGTATTTCTCGTGGAGGACTTTTGTGTTGGCATTCTGGCGGCGGTATTATGCAGTGTACCTGTGCAGGCTGTTGGCTTGCCGATACTCCTGTCTATTCCACTGTTCACATAGGGCAGTGAGGAGCATTTTGTGTGATATTCACTGGCACAGGAACGGAGCATAATGGGGACAATCCAAGGCCGTGAAGTTGGAACTGCGACTAACTAACTCATCTATATAAGGTTATGTGAATACATATATATGTTGTGAATTATATATGTTTATGTGAATATATATATATATACATATATGTTATGAGATGTGTAGACAGATAGGTACTACCCATCATCGTCTGTTTCATTACAGCTCTCATAGGAGCCACGGTCAGTCAGCAATCCTACTCATATAACAGGGGAGCTGATCCTTGTGTAAGGATCCATTGGGAATCCTACAAGCTGAATGTGCAACGTATCTCGCCGGGGACCACCATGACTTATGGGTCCTGAAAGTTATGTATATGTTATTTTCTACATAGTGCACTTGCCATTTGATCATGTCATTCTCTTATTGCATACCATCAGCATATCAAAACTAATAGAATCATCATCATGTTAATGTATGATTTTCCATATCATCCTTTCTGTTGAATGATCATATGAAAAATTAATAAACACAGTGATAGTTGATTTAAACTCATAGTTCTTCCACAAAATTTCTAACTGTATGTAAATGTTTGTGTTGCATAAGTGCTTGTAAGAGTGCCAGCCATGCAGTCAGACTTGTGCAGAGTTATAATCACATTGAGCCGGGAGTGCAGGGAGTGGCCAGCAGGGGCCACGGAAGTGGAAATTCAGCAATTAATTCAGGAAAATTCTCGCCCGGGTGATGTGATTATCTACACGGATGGGTCGGTGTTGAGAGGTAGGAGAAGTGCTTGGGGGTTCTTGGCAAAAACTAATGGTCGGCGTTTGGTGCAGGAGAGCCTGTCGTATGATGACACTACATCTAGCTTAAGAATGGAGGTGGAGGCGGTCAGTGCAGCTTTCCGCTGGATAGAAAACACGATACATACACATATTGTGATTGTAACTGACTCAGAAAGCATGCTGAGAAGGGTGAGAACAGGCAAGCTTCGTGCAGAGTGGCTTGCTTCGCTTCGGAGGTCACGGGTAGCAAGCATCGCCTGGATCTTTTCTCCTGGGCATGCTGGTGTGCGGGGTAATGAACAGGCAGACAGATTGGCTGGCTCGGCAGAACTTGGTGGAGTATTGATGCATGACAAGGCAGATGTGGTTGCGGCCTTGTGGGAGCACGTGTACACCTCGGAGGAGCAAATGGATCACCATAGTCTGGTTAGAATGAGGCAGCGAGGAGTGACGAGGGGATCTGGCCAACGCTCGACGCTCAGAGGAAAGGCAAGACAGACATATAATCAGATTGTTACTGGAACTATTAGTGTTGGAACTCTTCGCTGGTTGCTGAGGATGGGGACGGAGCGCTTATGGGAATGTCCCGAATGCTGTGATGTCGGTTCCTAGATCAATCAATCAATCAATCAATCAAGTGCTTGTAAAGTCTTGAAAACAGTTAGGGGGGCGCAATTACATCTTTCCATGAAGGGATAAGTCAGGGAGGTAACTTGTACTATGCAGCACTGATGCAAACAGCTTATCCTGCATATATATCTAAGTTTCTCTTTCTCACTCCTGGGGATATCAAGCGTAGCTACATCAATATTTTCAAAGAGTCATTTCTTGGCTGTTTTCTTGAGTATCTTTTTTTTTCTTTCTTTCAGCATACAAGAGAAATGTGTCCTGAGTTTCTCTCTTGGATCTGGAGTGTAAGGGATGTGAACCTAGACCCATAACTAACAGCCAGTATGAGGCCAACTCGACTTCTGACAACCTTGTCCCCAAGGGATACAGGTCACACTATTCTAGGATCATAGCTTATTGTTTGAAATCATATGTAAGGTGCCCAATTCAAGTATACAGTCCTACTTTGTAATTATAAATTAATAGCATTACAACTTGATAATTACAAATGCTCCACACTGACAGAAATTCACATGATTGACAATCAGGACAAAGTACGGGAGAAAGTACTCACTGTCAACTCAGAAACATTGCGCTCCAGTTTCTCCAGGGTCTTGGTGATCTCCACAGTCTCAACCTTGGCCAGGTTGTAGCAAACAGCTTTCACCGAGTGCAGCAGGTTCTGCACGCTGAAGGCACCACCGGAAGTCTGTGACATACAGAGGGAGGAACATCAGGTAAGTGGAAGCATACTGTACAACTAGACAACATACCGAAGGAGGAACGTAAGATTAGTGGAAACACACTTTACAACTCTACAAGAAACCAGAAAGCTAGGATGCCCGCCTCATACAACACAGGATATAGGTTCTATTTCTCAATGAGGCTTCAGGTTTCTAACTCATCCTTCTACTCCCCCCCTCCCTCACGGGATCCCCCAACCAACTCACACCAAAATGCCCCATTCTGTGCAGTGTCTTTCAGTTGCCCCCCCCCCCAATCTCTGATTCTATTGTCTGTTTTCAAGCTTCCCTCTACTACAGATTCACCTTCTCATGTTTGTGGATTCACCCTTCGCAGAAAGTGTGGTGCTGGGCTTCATTTCTTTGACTTGTACAAATGTCACAGTGCCATGCGAACTCCTCTTGCCATGTGTATTCTTATAATGACTCTCTAACTCTTCCCTTCACACCCCCCCCCCCCCCCCCCCCCCCCCCCCCCCCCCCCCCCCCCCCCCCCCCCCCCCCCCCCCCCCCCCCCCCTCGCGACAATCTTCAATCTTTGCCTACACCGATACCCAAATAGGTGTATATTGTGCTTGCTGTCTCCTGGAGGTGAGACACAAACCTGGCCTGTACAAAGTCTGGTGATTGCTGTCTCCTGGAGGTGAGACACACACCTGGCCTGTACAAAGTCTGGTGATGGCTGTCTCCTGGAGGTGAGACACAAACCTGGCCTGTACAAAGTCTGGTGATTGCTGTCTCCTGGAGGTGAGACACAAACCTGGCCTGTACAAAGTCTGGTGATGGCTGTCTCCTGGAGGTGAGACACAAATGTGGCCTGTACTATGTCTAGTGATTGCTGTCTCCTGGAGGTGAGACACAAACGTGGCCTGTACAAAGCCTGGTGATTGCTGTCTCCTGGAGGTGAGACACAAACCTGGCCTGTACTATGTCTAGTGATTGCTGTCTCCTGGAGGTGAGACACAAACCTGGCCTGTACTATGTCTAGTGATTGCTGTTCTCCTGGAGGTGAGACACAAACCTGGCCTGTACAATGTCTAGTGATTGCTGTTCTCCTGGAGGTGAGACACAAACGTGGCCTGTACAATGTCTAGTGATTGCTGTCTCCTGGAGGTGAGACACAAACCTGGCCCGTACAATGTCTAGTGATTGCTGTTCTCCTGGAGGTGAGACACAAACGTGGCCTGTACTATGTCTAGTGATTGCTGTCTCCTGGAGGTGAGACACAAACGTGGCCTGTACAAAGCCTGGTGATTGCTGTCTCCTGGAGGTGAGACACAAACCTGGCCCGTACAATGTCTAGTGATTGCTGTTCTCCTGGAGGTGAGACACAAACCTGGCCTGTACAATGTCTAGTGATTGCTGTCTCCTGGAGGTGAGACACAAACCTGGCCTGTACTATGTCTAGTGATTGCTGTTCTCCTGGAGGTGAGACACAAAAGTGGCCTGTCCAATGTCTAGTGATTGCTGTCTCCTGGAGGTGAGACACAAACATGGCCTGTACAATGTCTAGTGATTGCTGTCTCCTGGAGGTGAGACACAAACGTGGCCTGTACAATGTCTAGTGATTGCTGTTCTCCTGGAGGTGAGACACAAACGTGGCCTGTACAATGTCTAGTGATTGCTGTTCTCCTGGAGGTGAGACACAAACGTGGCCTGTACAATGTCTAGTGATTTCTGTTCTCCTGGAGGTGAGACACAAACGTGGCCTGTACAAAGTCTAGTGATTGCTGTTCTCCTGGAGGTGAGACACAAACGTGGCCTGTACAATGTCTAGTGATTGCTGGTGCCAGAAGCTTCTACTTCCCATTTCCTGAGAGCTCTCCTGGTCACACTAGCATGCTGCAACTGTCACAATGGAATCCACGCTATCAATGTTGCAACCTTGTAGTCCTACACACTGATGCATATTCATATATGTAGCTGAATGAATACATCTGCATACATGTCAGAAACAAATATGTTTGTCAGCATAGCGGACACAACATTTATGTCTGTCTTACAGTAACACCAGACACACATATATATATATAGAGAGAGATGTTTGTGGACATACTTGTGTGAAATGCTCCAGCAGTACATCAACTTCATGGTAAAATCTGTCGATGTAGATGGTCAGGGCACTCCTGCAAACAACATCAGACACATTATCACAGTGAGCCTGTCCTCACATCATGTCACAGATAGCATATGTGTCTATGGCATACATCCAAGCTGGCTGACAATGACTCAAACACATCCACACTGGCTGTCCGTGGCTCAAACACATCCACACTGGCTACCATCCTCAAACAGATCCACACTGACTGTCAATGACTCAAGTACTTGACCAGTGATCCAATCAATACTTGACCAGTGATCCCATCAATACTTGACCAGTGATCCTATCAACACTTGACCAGTCATCCCATCAACACTTGAGCATGAATTCACTGTTGGCAGAGCCTGTCATCTCGACTATACCCTCCTGGTAACAGGTAAGTTAAACAGAGCACCTCTCACAGTCCCAGCATACTGCCAACTGTGGATACTGACATCCAGCACACAGACAACTACATTCACCAGCTTCTTGTGCAGCCACATGGAAGCAAGATCCAGAAACATGGATCTGGGTTGTCAGACTCTATCATAAGAGCCATTCCTAGCAGTAAAAGCAGACAGCCAGCTGAAACTAGATGGGTGTCAAGGAGTTGCACTGGATCTTTGCAGTCATCAATTGGTTCTACCAGCATGGTACTGACCCCGCCACTCCCAGAGTGCTGACTGATCAACATAGGGTACTGACCCCACCACCCCCAGAATGCTGACTGGTCAACACAGTGGTAATGACCCCGCCACTCCCCAGAGTGCTGACTGGTCAACATAGGGTACTGACCCTGCCACCCCCAGAGTGCTGTCGGGACAACATAGTGGTACTGACCCCACCACTCCCAGAGTGCAGACTGATCAACACACTGGTACTGACCACCCCTCTTATCTGACAGATTAACATGATTGAGTAACTGATTGATAGAGTCACTAATTGATAGCGTCACTGATTGATGGAGTCGAGTGGTGGATTGAGTGACTAATTGTGTCAGTGACTCATTGTTCAAGTAACTGGTGATATATTGAATGATTGATTGGATAGCTAGTTGTGTGAATGATTGATAAATTGATTAACTGATTAGTTACGTGAGTGATTGACTGAGTGACTGACTGACTGATTACTCACTGTGAGATTGCTGTTCCATCAGCATTGATGTATTCTTTGGGAAAGTACAAGATCTGGGCATCGTCATCTCTCTGGAAGCAGACAAAACAGAGTTCTCAACATCAACATCACAGCACACCAGTGGTTTCCATACTCCTATCTCTAGGCTACACGTCATCAACATCACAGCATATCAGTGGATTCCATACTCCTATCTCTAGGCTACACGTCATCAACATCACAGCATATCAGTGGATTCCATACTCCTATCTCTAGGCCACACATCATCAACATCACAGCATATCAGTGGATTCCATACTCCTATCTCTAGGCCACACATCATCAACATCACAGCATATCAGTGGATTCCATACTCCTATCTCTAGGCTACACTTCATCAACATCACAGCATATCAGTGGATTCCATACTCCTATCTCTAGGCCACACATCATCAACATCACAGCATATCAGTGGGTTCCATACTCCTATCTCTAGGCCACACGGTCATCAACATCACAGCATATCAGTGGTTTCCATACTCCTATCTCTAGACTACACGTCATCAACATCACAGCATATCAGTGGATTCCATATTCCTATCTCTAGGCCACACATCATCAACATCACAGCATATCAGTGGATTCCATACTCCTATCTCTAGGCCACACATCATCAACATCACAGCATATCAGTGGTTTCCATACCTCCTATCTCTAGGCCACACATCATCAAACATCACAGCATATCAGTGGTTTCCATACTCCTATCTCTAGGCCACACATCATCAACATCACAGCATATCAGTGGATTCCATACTCCTATCTCTAGGCCACCACATCATCAACATCACAGCATATCAGTGGATTCCATACTCCTATCTCTAGGCTACACATCATCAAGTTTCGATACTCCTATTTCTAGGTTACTCATCAAGTTTCCATACTCCTATCTCTAGGCTACACATCATCAACATCACAGCATATCAGTGGATTCCATACTCCTCTAGGCTACATGTCATCAACATCACAGCATATCAGTGGATTCCATACTCCTATCTCTAGGCTACACATCATCAACATCACAGCATATCAGTGGATTCCATACTCCTATCTCTAGGCTACACGTCATCAAGTTCCATCACATCCTATCTCGTAGGATATACTCCTATCATCAAGTTTCCATACTCCTATTTCAAGTTACTCATGCAATCAAGTGGATTCCATACTCCTATCTCTAGGCTGCACATACACTGGGGTGTAGAGGTACCACAAAGTACTGATTTGTAGTTTCAACATCAAGGAGCAAATATGTTACAACTCATCACAGTCACTATATGACAACATCCATAATGATCATGCAGACAAGGGTCACACAAATGGCCTTGAACTTACAGTCCTAATGAAAGGCCTGGACACCTCCTCTATGGTGACCAGCTCCAGAGAGATGTCGCGGTCCACCTTCAGACAGCTGTGGGTGTACTCAAACTTGGCCAGCGGCAGGTCACTGCCAAACACAGAAACACTACAGTCAGTACCTATGTGGACATTAAGGCACAAATGGCATATTAAGATACCTCTGCTGTCGACTACCCTTGATACCTGATAGGCCCTCAAACAACTGCTATCCATAGTTATGACATGAAGTTCCGTCCAATATTCCCCATTGTATTCATTTGTCTCTACATCTCTTCTCTGAGCGTTTTTAGATCTTCCTCTATTTGCATAACGAAGACACAAACAATAGATTGCATGGTTTATTGCCTGGCATATTTTGCTGCATTTCGTCAGGTACATACTGCAGAAATCACACAACATAAACTAAAGTAATTAGATAAATCCTTCAAGCTTAAATATACACATATTCACACAGTAATTTCAATTGTCTACCATGGTAATTGTAAACTGACTTATGTCTTTCTGTTTGCACAAAACTGGCCTATTCAGATTAATCCTGATTGCTTCTGCCACCTTTAACATGCGATCATTTTGTGTTAAACAAAACGTGGAATGCATTGTCCTTATCAATCATGTGACCAGTTTCCTTCTTCTTCTTCTGCGTTCATCCTGAGTTCCTTTTTCCGGATGTGATTGCGTTGTGCCTGTTTACAGTAGAGTTGTGTTCTTGCGCTGTTAGGCCGACACATCCGACTTCTGCGGGCATTTCTTGACCGGGTTAACTTTTCCGGGGTGACCAGTTTCCAAAATGTGTCATCCAGTCGATAACGTAATAGGTTTGTAAGTAATAGGCAATGTGTCGGCTTGGCCAGATACCCATCGTCTTTGTGTATTATTCTGTCAATCCAATTGGGTATGTGTTCAACCACCCTATTGTTTAACTGCCCCTCTGTTCTGCCAATGTCGGTAGACTGGCACCTTCATGTAAATTGATCAATACAATTGGATTTGGCATACAGAGGGACCAGTTCTTTTACTTCTGGGGTGGAAATAGGTGTGGTTGTGTATCTAATAACTGGAGTTGCAGCAAAGAATGTTCGGTCGACTGCTGTAATGAGCCGGTCCTGCAGACGTTGCATTACGTCATCACCTCGAAAAGGTAGCTGGATAAATACCTTGAGTTTAGGGACTGATGTTTCGTCGGGTTTTGGTTTTGGCTGTTGGCAGTGGCGCTTTATAAATCCTATGGAATACCCATTAGTTCCTCTTTCTTTCTGCCCAAGCTACTAACCATGTCACTATTAGTTACAAGAGTCAGCTAGTGAAACTAGAGCGCATACAGAATGAAGCCATGAGGGTGATTCTGGGATGTACAAGGGACACTGAATCATGTGAATACTTCTTCTTCTTCTTCTTCGTTCATCCGGAGTTTTTTTTTCGGACGTGATTGCGTTGTGCCTGTTTACAGCAGAGCTGCGTTCTTGCACCGTTAGGCCGACACATCCGACTTATGCGGGCATTTGTTGACCGGGTTAACCTTCCCGGGATGTGAATACAATACATCCTGTCCTTGCCAATCACTGTGGATAGACGAAGATGTTGTAGGCAAGGTCATACTTCAAGGTGGCTGTGGACAAGGAACACCTCCTGCATGATTCCCTGGATGCAGTCAAGGACCACAGGCTGTTAAGAGGAAGATCATGGATGGCTCAGACAGAAGATACCATCAGAGATGATGTACACACTTGAGAAGATTGGCAGAGGCAAGAAGTGGTTCAGAGTGCCGAATAGAAATTCAGACGTGTGGGGTTTTAATCACACTGAACCGTGAGTGTAGGGACTGGCCAGCAGGTGCTCCGGAAGTAGAAATTCAGCAATTAATTCATGACTACTCTCATCCTGGTGATGTGATTATCTATACTTATGGCTCTGTGTTAAGAGGCGAAAAAGTGTGATTTTGGGGATTTCAAGCAAAAGCTAATGGCCAATGTTTAGTAAAGTAGAACTTGGAATATGACACCACAACCTCAAGTCAGAGAATGGAGGTGGATGCAGTTACTGCAACCTTCCGCTGGTTGGAGAACAAACTGTATACGCATGTAGTTGTTTAACTGATTCACAGAGTGTGCGACAAGGGAAAGACTGGCATACTTCGTGCGGTATGGCTTGCGTTGATTCAGAGGCCATGGGTTGTGAGCACTCGCTGGATCTTTTCTACATTGACACTCTGGTTTAGTTGGAAATGAACAGGTAGACAGATTGACTGGTACCGCATCATTAAGGGGTGATTTGATGCATGATAAGGCAGATGTGGTGAAGGCCATCTGGAAGCATGTAAATAATGCAGAAGAAAAGATAGACTATCATGGTCTAGAGAGAATGAAGCAGCTAGTGGTGGTGGTAGGATCTGGTCGACAGTCGTCACTAAGAGGTAAAGTAGGACGGACATATAATCTGATTGCAACAGGCACCATCAGTATTAGAACTCTTCGCTGGCTGATGAAGACGAGGGCTGAGTGCTTATGGGAGTGCACCGAGTACAGTGATGTCAGTTCTTGACTCAACTCAGCTCAACTCTCTGCCTGGCTAATTGTGTCACTATTAGCTCCTCTATCTGTCTTCCCAGCTACTAACCATGACCCTAATGCATCCTGCAACAACTTACTTGCACAAATACTCAGAGCGGTCGTAAACCTTGAGAATGTACTTGTCGGTGTTGATCTGGCCATCCGTGGGAGACAGCATGCACAGGACATGGCTGATGACGTGCTCCACCAGGGAGTTGGCTGGAAGCAGAAACAACTGATATAAATCTACAGCAGAAGAGCTGCTCTTTCACTAGTGGAAACATCATGTTATTCAACACTCTTCCACTGGTGTAAACATCATGTCATTGAACACTCTTCCACAAGTGGAAACATCATGTCATTAAACATTCTTCCACTAGTGGAAACATCATGTCATTGAACATTCTTCCACTAGTGGAAACATCATGTCATTAAACATTCTTCCACTAGTGGAAACATCATGTCATTGAACATTCTTCCACTGGTGGAAACATCTTGTCTTCCACTAGTGCAAACATCATGTCATTGAACATTCTTCCACTAGTGCAAACATCATGTCATTTAACACTCTTCCACTAGTGGAAACATGTCATTGAACACTCTTCCAATAGTGTAAACATCATGTCATTTAACACTCTTCCACTAGTGGAAACATCATGTCATTGAACACTCTTCCACTAGTGGAAACATCATGTCATTGAACACTCTTCCACTAGTGGAAACATCATGTCATTGAACACTCTTCCACTAGTGGAAACATCATGTCATTGAACACTCTTCCACCAGTGGAAACATCATGTCGTTGAACACTATTTCACTAGTGGAAACATCATGTCATTGAGTACTCTTCCACTAGTGGAAACATCATATCATTAAACAATCTTCCACTAGTGGAAACATCATATCACTGAACACTCTTCCACTAGTGGAAACATCATGTCACTGACTACTCTTCCACTAGTGGAAACATCATGTCATTGAACTCTCCTTCACTAGCGGAAACATGTCATTGAATACTCTTATGTGATGTACACTATTTTAACACATCTACCATGTGACATACACTATTTTAACAGATCTACCATGGGATGTACACTATTTTAACACATCCACTATGTTCCGTACACTATTTTAACAGATCTAACATGTGATGTACACTATTTTAATACATCCACCATGTGCTGTACGCTATTTTACCAGATTTAACCTGTGACGTATACTATTTTACCACATCCAGCATGTGGCAGACACTATTTTAAAAATCTGCCCTATGACGTATACTATTTTAACAGATCTACCATGTGACATACATTATTTAAACACATCTACCCTGTGACTTACACTATTTTACAAGATCTACCATGTGACGCTCTCTCTCTCTCTCTCTCACACACACACTTTCTCTCTCTCTCTCTCTCTCACACACACACACTCTCTCTCTCTCTCTCTCTCTCTCTCTCTCTCTCTCTCCTCTCTCTCTCTCTCTAAGCTTTTCAACACATCATAGACTTCTATTGTCTGTGCCTTACTCATAAAATAATCATATTGCCTCTGACTACACATCAAACAATTATATTATATGAATCTTACACGAGACATGAAGACAAGAAAGAATTATAACGTCCAAGTATGACAAAAGACATGAAGATAACAAAGAATTCTAAGGTCTAAGTCTTACACAAGACATGAAGGACAAAAAAGAATTCTAACGTCTAAGTCTTACAAAGACATGAAAACAACAACAAGACAACAACAGAAACTTACTGTCACAAGTAAAAGAGATGGGGTCTGTAAAAAAACTTGGTGTAAATGACGACCTTGACCTGTATGGAGGCCATGTGACACTCCTGTATCTGGTTAATGAGGTAGCCCAGGTTGGTGCGCTCGTCAGTCGACAGATATCTCTTCTTTAACTGGAGGACAGACAGAAGACCAGTGACTGCATGTAACTACAGATATCTCTTCCTTAAGCTGGAGGACAGACAAGAAGACCAGTGACTGCGTGTAACTACAGATATCTCTCTTAAGCTGGAGGACAGACAGGAAGACTGCATGTAACTACAGATATCTCTTCTTTAAGCTGGAGGACAGATAGAAGACCAGTGACTGAATGTAACTACAGATATCTCTTCTTTAAGCTGGAGGACAGACAGGAAAGACTGCATGTAACTACAGATATCTCTTCTTTAGCTGGAGGACAGACAGAAGACCAGTGACTGCATGTAACTACAGATATCTCTTCTTAAGCTGGAGGACAGACAGGAAAGACTGCATGTAACTACAGATATCTCTTCTTTAAGCTGGAGGACAGACAGACAGGCCTGCATGTAACTACAGATATCTCTTCTTTAAGCTGGAGGACAGACAGGAAAGACTGCATGTAACTACAGATATCTCTTCTTTAAGCTGGAGGACAGACAGGAAAGACTGCATGTAACTACAGATATCTCTTTAAGCTGGAGGACAGACAGACAGGCCTGCATGTAACTACAGATATCTCTTCTTTAAGCTGGAGGACAGACAGGAAAGACTGCATGTAACTACAGATATCTCTTCTTTAAGCTGAAGGACAGACAGGAAAGACTGCATGTAACTACAGATATCTCTTCTTTAAGCTGGAGGACAGACAGGAAAGACTGCATGTAACTACAGATATCTCTTCTTTAAGCTGAAGGACAGACAGGAAAGACTGCATGCAACTACAGATATCTCTTCTTTAAGCTGGAGGACAGACAGGAAAGACTGCATGTAACTACAGATATCTCTTCTTTAAGCTGAAAGACAGACAGGAAAGACTGCATGTAACTACAGATATCTCTTCTTTAAGCTGAAGGACAGACAGGAAAGACTGCATGTAACTACATATATCTCTTCTTTAAGCTGGAGGACAGACAGGGAGGACTGCATGTAACTACAGATATCTCTTCTTTAAGTTGGAAGACAGACAGAAGACCAGTGACTTCATGTAACTACAGATATCTATTCTTTAAGCTAGAGGACAGACAGGAAAGACTGCATGTAGCTACAGATATCTTTTCTTTAAGTTGGAGGACAGACAGAAGACCAGTGACTTCATGTAACTACAGATATCTATTCTTTAAGCTAGAGGACAGACAGGAAAGACTGCATGTAACTACAGATATCTCTTCTTTAAGCTGGAGGACAGACAGGGAGGCCTGCATGTAACTACAGATATCTATCTCTTCTTTAAGCTGGAGGACAGACAAGAAGGACTGCATGTAACTACAGATATCTCTTCTTTAAGCTGGAAGACAGACAGGGAGGCCTGCATGTAACTACAGATATCTCTTCTTTAAGCTGGAGGCCAGACAGAAGACCAGTGACTGCATGTAACTACAAATGTCTCTTCTTTAAGCTGGAGGACAGACAGGAAGGACTGCATGTAACTACAGATATCTCTTCTTTAAGTTGGAGGACAGACAGAAGACCAGTGACTTCATGTAACTACAGATATCTATTCTTTAAGCTAGAGGACAGATAGGAAAGACTGCATGTAACTACAGATATCTCTTCTTTAACCCTACCAGACCTGAGGCCCTGAACCTAACTGTCCCTATTACTGGGCTCCTAGCATTAAATAGAAAAAACCAACATGATATAGAAAATGTTAGTTACATGCAAACAAGTGTTTAGAATAAGATGTAACTTGGAGACATTGTAGAAAATAGGTCAGCCTTTCATCTAGCGCCAATATTCCACATTTGTGTGCCAATCCAGTCTGAATAAACCAAAGTATCGATCACAACTTGTGATCGGGTGCCCCTGCATTGATTAACATGATTGAGTAACTGATGATGAGTCACTAATTGATAGCGCACTGATTGATGGAGTCGAGTGTGGATTGAGTGACTAATTGTGTCAGTGACTCATTGTTCAAGTAACTGGTGATATATTGAATGATTGATTGGATAGCTAGTTGTGTGAATGATTGATAAATTGATTAACTGATTAGTTACGTGAGTGATTGACTGAGTGACTGACTGACTGATTACTCACTGTGAGATTGCTGTTCCATCAGCATTGATGTATTCTTTGGGAAAGTACAAGATCTGGGCATCGTCATCTCTCTGGAAGCAGACAAAACAGAGTTCTCAACATCAACATCACAGCACACCAGTGGTTTCCATACTCCTATCTCTAGGCTACACGTCATCAACATCACAGCATATCAGTGGATTCCATACTCCCTATCTCTAGGCTACACGTCATCAACATCACAGCATATCAGTGGATTCCATACTCCTATCTCTAGGCCACACATCATCAACATCACAGCATATCAGTGGATTCCATACTCCTATCTCTAGGCCACACATCATCAACATCACAGCATATCAGTGGATTCCATACTCCTATCTCTAGGCTACACTTCATCAAACATCACAGCATATCAGTGGATTCCATACTCCTATCTCTAGGCCACACATCATCAACATCACAGCATATCAGTGGTTTCCATACTCCTATCTCTAGGCCACACGTCATCAACATCACAGCATATCAGTGGTTTCCATACTCCTATCTCTAGACTACACGTCATCAACATCACAGCATATCAGTGGATTCCATATTCCTATCTCTAGGCCACACATCATCAACATCACAGCATATCAGTGGATTCCATACTCCTATCTCTAGGCCACACATCATCAACATCACAGCATATCAGTGGTTTCCATACTCCTATCTCTAGGCCACACATCATCAACATCACAGCATATCAGTGGTTTCCATACTCCTATCTCTAGGCCACACATCATCAACATCACAGCATATCAGTGGATTCCATACTCCTATCTCTAGGCCACACATCATCAACATCACAGCATATCAGTGGATTCCATACTCCTATCTCTAGGCTACACATCATCAAGTTTCGATACTCCTATTTCTAGGTTACTCATCAAGTTTCCATACTCCTATCTCTAGGCTACACATCATCAACATCACAGCATATCAGTAGATTCCATACTCCTATCTCTAGGCTACACGTCATCACCATCACAGCATATCAGTGGATTCCATACTCCTATCTCTAGGCTACACATCATCAACATCACAGCATATCAGTAGATTCCATACTCCTATCTCTAGGCTACACGTCATCAAGTTTCCATACTCCTATCTCTAGGTTACTCATCATCAAGTTTCCATACTCCTATTTCTAGGTTACTCATCATCAAGTTTCCATACTCCTATCTCTAGACTGCACATACCCTGGGGTGTAGAGGTACCACAAAGTACTGATTTTTAGTTTCAACATCAAGGAGCAAATATGTTACAACTCATCACAGACACTATATGACAACATCCACAATGATCATGCAGACAAGGGTCACACAAATGGCCTTGAACTTACAGTCCTAATGAAAGGCCTGGACACCTCCTCTATGGTGACCAGCTCCAGAGAGATGTCGCGGTCCACCTTCAGACAGCTGTGGGTGTACTCAAACTTGGCCAGCGGCAGGTCACTGCCAAACACAGAAACACTACAGTCAGTATCTATGTGGACAGACTAGTCCATTAAGGCATAAATGGCATATTAAGATACCTCTGCTGTTGACTACTCTTGATCCCCGATAGGCCCTCAACCAACTGTCCGTGCTATCCATAGTTATGACATGAAGTTCCGTCCAATATTCCCCATTGTATTCATTTGTCTCTACATCTCTTCTCCATGTGTTTTTAGATCTTCCTCTATTTGAATAACGGAGACACAAACAATAGATTGCATGGTTTATTGCCTGGCATATTTTGCTGCATTTCGTCAGGTACATACTGCAGAAATCACACAACATAAACTAAAGTAATTAGATAAATCCTTCAAGCTTAAATATACACATATTCACACAGTAATTTCAATTGTCTACCATGGTAATTTTAAACTGACTATCATCTCTTTCTGTTTGCACAAAACTGGCCTATTCAGATTAATCTTGATTGCTTCTGCCACCTTTAACATGCGACCATTTTGTGTGTTAAACAAAACGTGGAATGTATTGTCCTTATCAATCACATAACCAGTTTCCTTCTTCTTCTGCTGTGTTCATCCTGAGTTTCTTTTTCCAGCTATGATTGCATTGTGCCTGTTTACAGCAGAGCTGCGTTCTTGCGCCGTTAGGCTGACACATCCGACTTCTGCGGGCATTTCTTGACCGGGTTAACCTTCCCGGGGTGACCAGTTTCCGAAATGTGTCATCCACTTGATGATGTAATAGGTTAGTAAGTAATAGGTAATGTGTCGGCTTGGCCAGATTCCCATCGTCTTTGTGTATTATTCTGTCAATCCAATTGGGTATGTGTTCAACCACCCTATTGTTTAACTGCCCCTCTGTTCTGCCAATGTAGGTAGACTGGCACCTTCATGTGAATTGATCAACACAATTGGATTTGGCGTACAGAGGGACCAGTTCTTTTACTTCTGGGATGGAAATAGGTGTGGTTGTGTATCTAATAACTGGAGTTGCAGCATAGAATGTTCGGCTGACTGCTGTAATGAGCTGGTCCTGCAGACGTTACATTACATCATACCCTCGAAAAATTAGCTGGATAAATACCTTGAGTTTAGGGACTGATGTTTCATCGGATTTTGGTTTTGGCTGTTGGCAGCGGCATTTTATAAATCCTATGGAGTACCCATTAGTTCCTCTTTCTTTCTGCACAAGCTACTAACCATGTCACTATTAGTTACAATAGTCAGCTAGTGAAACTAGAGCGCATACAGAATGAAGCCATAAGGGTGATTCTGGGACGTACAAGGGACACTGAATCGTGTGTATGCAATACATCCTGTCCTTGCCAACCACTGCGGATAGACAAAGATGTTGTAGGCAAGGTCATACTTCAAGGTGGCTGTGGACAAGGAACACCTCCTGCATGATTCCCTGGTTGCAGTCAAGGACCACAGGCTGTTAAGAGGAAGATCATGGTTGGCTCAGATAGAAGATACCATCAGAGATGATGTACACACTTGAGAAGATTGGCAGAGGCAAGGAATGGTTCAGAGTGCCAAATAGAAATTCAGACGTGTGGGGTTATAATCACACTGAAACGTGAGTGTAGGGACTGGCCAGCAGGCGCTCCAGAAGTAGAAATTCAGCAATTAATTGATGACTACTCTCATCCTGGTGATGTGATTATCTATACTGATGGCTCTGTGTTAAGAGGCAAAAAAGTGGGATTTTGGGGATTGAAAGCAAAAGCTAATGGCCAATGTTTAGTAAAGTAGAGCTTGGAATATGACACCACAACCTCAAGTCAGAGAATAGAGGTGGATACGGTTACTGCAACCTTCCGCTGGTTGGAGAACAAACTGTATACGCATGTGGTTGTTTAACTGATTCACAGAGTGTGCTGACAAGGGGAAAGACTGGCATGCTTTGTACTGTATGGCTTGCATTGATTCAGAGGTTGTGAGCATTCGTTGGATCTTTTCTACATCGACACTCTGGTTTGGTTGGAAATGAACAGGCACAGACAGATTGGCTGGTGCCACATCATTAAGGGGTGATTTGATGCATGATAAGGCAGATGTGGTGAAGGCCATCTGGAAGCATGTAAATAATGCAGAAGAAAAGATAGACTATCATGGTCTAGAGAGAATGAAGCAGCTAGTGGTGGTGGTAAGATCTGGTCGACAGTCGTCACTAAGAGGTAAAGTAGGACGGACATATAATCTGATTGCAACGGGCACCATCAGTATTAGAACTCTTCGCTGGCTGAATGCTTATGGGAGTGCACCGAGTACAGTAATGTCAGTTCTTGACTCAACTCAGCTCAACTCTCTGTCTGGCTAATTGTGTCACTATTAGCTCCTCTATCTGATTTCCAAGCTACTAACCATGACCCTAAAGTATCCTGCAACAACTTACTTGCACAAATACTCAGAGCGGTCGTAAACCTTGAGAATGTACTTGTCGGTGTTGATCTGGCCGTCCGTGGGAGACAGCATGCACAGGACATGGCTGATGACGTGCTCCACCAGGGAGTTGGCTGGAAGCAGAAAACAACTGATATAAATCTGGCTACAGCAGAAGAGCTGCTCTTTCACTAGTGGAAACATCATGTTATTCAACACTCTTCCACTGGTGTAAACATCATGTCATTGAAACACTCTCCACAAGTGGAAACATCATGTCATTGAACATTCTTCCACTAATGGAAACATCATGTCATTAAACATTCTTCCACTAGTGGAAACATCATGTCATTAAACATTCTTCCACTAGTGGAAACATCATGTCATTGAACATTCTTCCACTGGTGGAAACATCTTGTCTTCCACTAGTGCAAACATCATGTCATTGAACATTCTTCCACTAGTGCAAACATCATATCATTTAACACTCTTCCACTAGTGGAAACATGTCATTGAACACTCTTCCAATAGTGTAAACATCATGTCATTTAACACTCTTCCACTAGTGGAAACATCATGTCATTGAACACTCTTCCACTAGTGGAAACATCATGTCATTTAACACTCCTCCACTAGTGGAAACATCATGTCATTGAACACTCTTCCACTAGTGGAAACATCATGTCATTTAACACTCTTCCACCAGTGGAAACATCATGTCGTTGAACACTATTTCACTAGTGGAAACATCATGTCATTGAGTACTCTTCCACTAGTGGAAACATCATATCATTAAACAATCTTCCACTAGTGGAAACATCATATCACTGAACACTCTTCCACTAGTGGAAACATCATGTCACTGACTACTCTTCCACTAGTGGAAACATCATGTCATTGAACTCTCCTTCACTAGCGGAAACATGTCATTGAATACTCTTATGTGATGTACACTATTTAACACATCTACCATGTGACATACACTATTTTAACAGATCTACCATGGGATGTACACTATTTTAACACATCCACTATGTTTCCGTACACTATTTTAACAGATCTAACATGTGATGTACACTATTTTAATACATCCACCATGTGCTGTACGCTATTTTACCAGATTTAACCTGTGACGTATACTATTTTAACACATCCACCATGTGGCGTACACTATTTAAAGATCTACCCTATGACGTATACTATGTTAACAAGATCTACCATGGTGGACACACTATTTAAACCACATCTACCCTGTGACGTACACTATTTTACAAGATCTACCATGTGACGCTCTCTCTCTCTCTCTCTCACACACACACTCTCTCTCTCTCTCTCTCTCTCACACACACACACTCTCTCTTCTCTCTCTCTCTCTCTCTCTCTCTCTCTCTCTCTCTCTCTCTCTCTCTAAGCTTTCAACACATTATAGAATTCTACTGTCTGTGCCTTACACATAAAATAATTATATTGCCTCTGACTACACATCAAACAATTATATTATATGAATCTTACACGAGACATGAAGACAAGAAAGAATTATAACGTCCAAGTATGACAAAAGACATGAAGATAACAAAGAATTCTAAGGTCTAAGTCTTACACAAGACATGAAGACAACAAAGAATTCTAACGTCTAAGTCTTACAAAGACATGAAAACAACAACAAGACAACAACAGAAACTTACTGTCACAAGTAAAAGAGATGGGGTCTGTAAAAAACTTGGTGTAAATGACGACCTTGACCTGTATGGAGGCCATGTGACACTCCTGTATCTGGTTAATGAGGTAGCCCAGGTTGGTGCGCTCGTCAGTCGACAGATATCTCTTCTTTAAACTGGAGGACAGACAGAAGACCAGTGACTGCATGTAACTACAGATATCTCTTCTTAAGCTGGAGGACAGACAAGAAGACCAGTGACTGCGTGTAACTACAGATATCTCTTCTTTAAGCTGGAGGACAGACAGGAAAGACTGCATGTAACTACAGATATCTCTTCTTTAAGCTGGAGGACAGATAGAAGACCAGTGACTGAATGTAACTACAGATATCTCTTCTTTAAGCTGGAGGACAGACAGGAAAGACTGCATGTAACTACAGATATCTCTTCTTTAAGCTGGAGGACAGACAGAAGACCAGTGACTGCATGTAACTACAGATATCTCTTCTTTAAGCTGGAGGACAGACAGGAAAGACTGCATGTAACTACAGATATCTCTTCTTTAAGCTGGAGGACAGACAGACAGGCCTGCATGTAACTACAGATATCTCTTCTTTAAGCTGGAGGACAGACAGGAAAGACTGCATGTAACTACAGATATCTCTTCTTTAAGCTGGAGGACAGACAGGAAAGACTGCATGTAACTACAGATATCTCTTTAAGCTGGAGGACAGACAGACAGGCCTGCATGTAACTACAGATATCTCTTCTTTAAGCTGGAGGACAGACAGGAAAGACTGCATGTAACTACAGATATCTCTTCTTTAAGCTGAAGGACAGACAGGAAAGACTGCATGTAACTACAGATATCTCTTCTTTAAGCTGGAGGACAGACAGGAAAGACTGCATGTAACTACAGATATCTCTTCTTTAAGCTGAAGGACAGACAGGAAAGACTGCATGCAACTACAGATATCTCTTCTTTAAGCTGGAGGACAGACAGGAAAGACTGCATGTAACTACAGATATCTCTTCTTTAAGCTGAAAGACAGACAGGAAAGACTGCATGTAACTACAGATATCTCTTCTTTAAGCTGAAGGACAGACAGGAAAGACTGCATGTAACTACATATATCTCTTCTTTAAGCTGGAGGACAGACAGGGAGGACTGCATGTAACTACAGATATCTCTTCTTTAAGTTGGAAGACAGACAGAAGACCAGTGACTTCATGTAACTACAGATATCTATTCTTTAAGCTAGAGGACAGACAGGAAAGACTGCATGTAGCTACAGATATCTTTTCTTTAAGTTGGAGGACAGACAGAAGGACCAGTGACTTCATGTAACTACAGATATCTATTCTTTAAGCTAGAGGACAGACAGGAAAGACTGCATGTAACTACAGATATCTCTTCTTTAAGCTGGAGGACAGACAGGGAGGCCTGCATGTAACTACAGATATCTATCTCTTCTTTAAGCTGGAGGACAGACAAGAAGGACTGCATGTAACTACAGATATCTCTTCTTTAAGCTGGAAGACAGACAGGGAGGCCTGCATGTAACTACAGATATCTCTTCTTTAAGCTGGAGGCCAGACAGAAGACCAGTGACTGCATGTAACTACAAATGTCTCTTCTTTAAGCTGGAGGACAGACAGGAAGGACTGCATGTAACTACAGATATCTCTTCTTTAAGTTGGAGGACAGACAGAAGACCAGTGACTTCATGTAACTACAGATATCTATTCTTTAAGCTAGAGGACAGATAGGAAAGACTGCATGTAACTACAGATATCTCTTCTTTAACCCTACCAGACCTGAGGCCCTGAACCTAACTGTCCCTATTACCTGGGCTCCTAAGCATTAAAGAGAAAAAAACCAACATGATATAGAAAAATGTTAGTTACATGCAAACAAGTTTTTAGAATAAGATGTAACTTGGAGACATTGTAGAAAATAGGTCAGCCTTTCATCTAGCGCCAATATTCCACATTTGTGTGCCAATCCAGTCTGAATAAACCAAAGTATCGATCAGCTGTTGGACTGTGAAAATCATAGACCTACTTCGCTTTCTTGTTGAAGTGCTTGGTTTATCAGCCGCTCGTTTCATTGTGAATTTTCAGAATTTTTTCGCGTTAAACCACACAAAGTCAATTCAAACATATGGTAGCAGACATTTGCAATGGCTAACCATGAGGTTTGACCACGATTAGTTGATTATTTTTGGTTTGTGATGCATTTTTTTCACATTCTAGGCAAAATACCGAAAATTAGCAGCAGATTAGGAAATTACCGACAAATTGGTACAGCGGTTTGGTAGGGTTAAGCTGGAGGACAGACAGAAGACCGGTGACTGCATGTAACTACAGATATCTCCTAATCCTAATTTCCTAATTAGGAAGGTGAAGGGCAGCAGGTTAAAAAAAAGAGGACGGTCGTGGATGGGTCAAGCCGAAGACATTCTTCAACAGGTGTGTTCACTTGAGGACTTAGAACCTGGCGAGGAGTGGGTGCAGAGTGCCAACAGACTTCTGCACATCCTTTTCAGTTTGCATCCAACTAGATAGAAAATGCAGACAAGAAAATCCGACTGCTGTTGAGGCTGAAGTACAAGCGTTGATTTTCGAGAATTCGCTAGACGGTGACGAGGTCATCTACACAGATGGGTCGGTCGTCCGACATGTGAGAAGCTCGTGGGCCTTTACAGCTCGGGCCGGAGGGAGAATTGTGAAGGAGGACTCTGGTGCTTTCACTGAAACCACAAGTAGCCTGACCATGGAAGTCATGGCAGTAAGTAAAGCAATAACATGGCTCGAGACACAGACATTCACTAGGGCTTGTTTCCTTAGCGACTCAATGAACATGATCAAGAGGATAGAGGAGGGGTCGATCCGAAGAGAATGGTTGCTGCCTCTGGAGCGGTCTCGGCTGGCAAAGATTAGTTTCATCTTCGTGCCAGGGCATGCGGGAGTACAAGGAAATGAGCGGGCTGACAAGCTCGCAGGTGAGGCTACTGTGGAGGGCGGACGCGCCATGGACCAGGCCTGACATTCTGAATGCTCTACGAGAAGTAAGACTTTTGCGAGAACCAAGTGATGACTGTGAATCTACAACAATGGCCAGACTGCTAGAGCAGCAAATTAAAAGAGGGGTGGCCAAACAAGAACACTACGCAGGAAGCCAAAGAAGATTTATATACCAACACAGAACTGGCGTCGTTAGCCGCTACACGTTGCGGGATTTGCTGAGGAGGGGATCCGAGCACTTATGGAATGAATGGTTCGATGTGCAATGAGGATGATCTGTCGACTAACTAACTAACTAACTAACAGATATCTCTTCTTTAAGCTGGAGGACAGACAGGGAGGCCTGCATGTAACTACAGATATCTCTTCTTTAAGCTGGAGGCCAGACAGAAGACCAGTGACTGCATGTAACTATAGATATATCTCCTTTAAGCTGGAGGACAGACAAGAAGACCTGCATGTAACCTCAGATATCTCTTCTTTAAGCTGGAGGACAGACAGAAGACCAGTGACTTCATGTAACTACAGATATCTCTTCTTTAAGTTGGAGGACAGACAGAAGACCAGTGACTTCATGTAACTACAGATATCTATTCTTTAAGCTGGAGGACAGACAGAAGACCAGTGACTGCATGTAACTACAGATATCTCTTCTTTAAGCTGGGGGACAGACAAGAAGACCTGCATGTAACCTCAGATATCTCTTCTTTAAGCTGGAGGACAGACAGAAGACCAGTGACTGCATGTAACTACAGATATCTCTTCTTTAAGCTGGAGGACAGACAAGAAGACCTGCATGTAACCTCAGATATCTCTTCTTTAAGCTGGAGGACAGACAGAAGACCAGTGACTGCATGTAACTACAGATATCTCTTCTTTAAGCTGGAGGACAGACAGGGAGGCCTGCATGTAACTACAGATATCTCTTCTTTAAGCTGGAGGACAGACAAGAAGGACTGCATGTAACTACAGATATCTCTTCTTTAAGCTGGAGGACAGACAGGGAGGCCTGCATGTAACTACAGATATCTCTTCTTTAAGCTGGAGGACAGACAGAAGACCAGTGACTGCATGTAACTACAAATATCTCTTCTTTAAGCTGGAGGACAGACAGGAAGGACTGCATGTAACTACAGATATCTCTTCTTTAAGTTGGAGGACAGACAGAAGACCAGTGACTTCATGTAACTACAGATATCTATTCTTTAAGCTAGAGGACAGACAGGAAAGACTGCATGTAACTACAGATATCTCTTCTTTAACCCTACCAGACCTGAGGCCCTGAACCTAACTGTCCCTATTACCTGGGCTCCTGAGCATTAAAGAGAAAAAAACCAACATGATATAGAAAAATGTTAGTTACATGCAAACAAGTTTTTAGAATAAGATGTAACTTGGAGACATTGTAGAAAATAGGTCAGCCTTTCATCTAGCGCCAATATTCCACATTTGTGTGCCAATCCAGTCTGAATAAACCAAAGTATCGATCACCGGTTGAACTGTGAAAAGCCTAGGCCTACTTCGCTTTCTTGTTGAAGTGCTTGGTTTATCAGCCGCTCGTTTCATTGTGAATTTTCAGAATTTTTTCGCGTTAAACCACACAAAGTCAATTCAAACATATGGTAGCAGACATTTGCAATGGCTAACCATGAGGTTTGACCACGATTGGTTGGTTATTTTTAGTTTGTGATGCATTTTTTTCACATTCTAGGCAAAATACCGAAAATTAGGTTCAACGGTATAGCGGCAGATTAGAAAATTACCGACAAATTGGTACAGCGGTCTGGTAGGGTTTAGCTGGAGGACAGACAGAAGACCGGTGACTGCATGTAACTACAGATATCTCTTCTTTAAGCTGGAGGACAGACAGACAGGCCTGCATGTAACTACAGATATCTCTTCTTTAAGCTGGAGGACAGACAGAAGACCAGTGACTGCATGTAACTACAGATATCTCTTCTTTAAGCTGGAGGACAGACAGAAGACCAGTGACTGCATGTAACTACAGATATCTCTTCTTTAAGCTGGAGGACAGACAGAAGACCGGTGACTGCATGTAACTACAGATATCTCTTCTTTAAGCTGGAGGACAGACAGGAAAGACTGCATGTAACTACAGATATCTCTTCTTTAAGCTGGAGGACAGACAGAAGACCAGTGACTGCGTGTAACTACAGATATCTCTTCTTTAAGCTGGAGGACAGACAGAAGACCAGTGACTGCATGTAACCTCAGATATCTCTTCTTTAAGCTGGAGGACAGACAGAAGACCAGTGACTGTGTGTAACCTCAGATATCTCTTCTTTAAGCTGGAGGACAGACAGAAGACCAGTGACTGCATGTAACCTCAGATATCTCTTCTTTAAGCTGGAAGACAGACAGAAGACCAGTGACTGCATGTAACCTCAGATATCTCTTCTTTAAGCTGGAGGACAGACAGAAGACCAGTGACTGCGTGTAACTACAGATATCTCTTCTTTAAGCTGGAGGACAGACAAGAAGACCTGCATGTAACCTCAGATATCTCTTCTTTAAGCTGGAGGACAGACAGAAGACCAGTGACTGCATGTAACCTCAGTATCTCTTCTTTAAGCTGGAGGACAGACAGAAGACCAGTGACTGCATGTAACTACAGATATCTCTTCTTTAAGCTGGAGAACAGACAGGGAGGCCTGCATGTAACTACATATATCTATTCTTTAAGCTGGAGGACAGACAGGAAAGACTGCATGTAACTACAGATATCTCTTCTTTAAGCTGGAGGACAGACAGGGAGGCCTGCATGTAACTACAGATATCTATTCTTTAAGCCGGAGGACAGACAAGAAGGACTGCATGTAACTACAGATATCTCTTCTTTAAGCTGGAGGACAGACAGGGAGGCCTGCATGTAACTACAGATATCTCTTCTTTAAGCTGGAGGACAGACAGAAGACCAGTGACTGCACATAACTAAAGTATCTGAACACATGTGCAAGTATACTCTTGAATTTGTACAGGATACTTTGATGTGACTATATCTTCTTCTTGTAGTCTATGCCATGTGATATTGGTGACCGAGCCTGTTCACAGCTGTCTGTCACGTGTAATGCCGACCATTTCTGAAACTGAAGTTTCTCCATGCCATGTTACGATGTTCTCCAATTGTCTCCTTCTCGTGACATGCCCAAAGAATGTGGACTGTCTTCTTCTGATGTGAGTAACTGGTTCTCTGTGTGAGTTCACTTCTTTCAACATATCTTTATTATGCTTGTTGTCTGTCATTGGTGCTGGCATCATTCTTCTACAAAACCACATACCCGCAACACATTACTTTACTAGAAACCACAGCCGCATGGTGGTTAGTGTGCTGGTTGTCAACACATAGGGTTGGGGTCACTCCTCATTAGCGCAGGACTTCACAGACACTGATGTCCCTGGGCCAACATGTCTTGTCACATGATATCAGATATTTTCCGTAATTTTCTGCATATTTGCTGAGAGAGGAATTGCTGAGGAAACCATGTGAAGTGGTTTCCTGCCACTTTCCAGGATTAACTGCCACAACATCTTTATCTTGCTGAATTAACTTTAATATGCATCATTTTCAAACATAATGTTCACTAGAACCTAGCAGCAACATTCCCCCAGAAGCTCTCCACAACAGTTCAACACAACACCGACTCAACAATGCCATCACTGCTACAACACAACACCCAGACTCAACAATGCCATCACTGCTAAACACACAACACCCAGACTCAACAATGCCATCACTGCTAAACACACAACACCCAGACTCAACAATGCCATCACTGCTACAACACAACACCCAGACTCAACAATGCCATCACTGCTAAACACACAACACCCAGACTTCAACAATGCCATCACTGCTAACACACAACACCCAGACTCAACAATGCCATCACTGCTAACACACAACACCCAGACTCAACAATGCCATCACAGCTAAACACACACACCCAGACTCAACAATGCCATCACTGATACAACACAACACCCAAACTCAACAATGCCATCACTTGCTACAACACAACACCCAGACTCAACAATGCCATCACTGCTACAACACAACAACCAGACTCAACAATGCCATCACTGCTAAACACACAACACCCAGACTCAACAATGCCACTCACTGCTACAACACAACACCCAAACTCAACAATGCCATCACTGCTACAACACAACAACCCAGAACTCAACAATGCCAATCACTGCTACAACACAACACCCAAACTCAACAATGCCATCACTACTACAACACAACACCCAAACTCAACAATGCCATCACTGCTACAACACAACACCCAGACTCAACAATGCCATCACTGCTACAACCACACAACCCAGACTCAACAATGCCATCACTGCTACAACACAACACCCAGACTCAACAATGCCATCACTGCTACAACACCAACACCCAAACTCAACAATGCCATCACTACTACAACACAACACCCAAACTCAACAATGCCATCACTGCTACAACACAACACCCAGACTCAACAATGCCATCACTACTACAACACAACACCCAGACTCAACAATGTCCATCACTGACTACAACACAACACCCAGACTCAACAATGCCATCACTGCTACAACACAACACCCAGACCTCAACAATTGCCATCACTGCTACAACACAACACCAGACTCAACAATGCCATCACTGCTACAACACAACACCCAGGACTCAACAATGCCATCACTGCTACAACACAACACCCAGAACTCAACCAATGCCATCACTGCTAACAACACTAACAGCCCAGACTCAACAATGCCATCACTGCTACCACACAAGCACTCCAAGACTCAACAATGCCATTCACTGCTACACACAACACCCAGACTCAACAATGCCATCACTGCTACAAACAACACCCAGACTCAACAATGCCATCACTGCTACAACACAACACCCAGACTCAACAATGCCCTCACTGCTACAACACAACACCCAGACTCAACAATGCCATCACTGCTACAACATAACACCCAGGACTCAACAATGCCATCACTGCTACCAACACAACACCAGACTCAACAATGCCATCACTGCTACAAACACAACACCCAGACTCAACAATGCCATCACTGCTACAACACAAACACTCAGACTCAACAATAGCCATCACTCGCTACAACACAACACCCAAACTCAACAATGCCATCACTGCTACAACACAACACCCAGACTCAACAATGCCATCACTGCTACAACACAACACCCAGACTCAACAATGCCATCACTACTACAACACAACACCCAGACTCAACAATGCCATCACTGCTAAAACACACAACACCCAGACTCAACAATGCCATCACTGCTACAACACAACACCCAAACTCACAATGCCATCACTACTACAAAACACAACACCCAGACTCAAACAATGCCATCACTGCTACAACACAACACCCAGACTCACAATGCCATCACTGCTACAACACAACACCCAGACTCAACAATGCCATCACGTGCTACAACACAACACCCAGACTCAACAATGCCATCACTGCTAACACACAACACCCAGACTCAACAATGCCATCAACTGCTACAACACAACACCCAAACTCAACAATGCCATCACTACTGCAACACAACACCCAGACTCAACAATGCCATCACTGCTACAACACAACACCCAGACTCAACAATGCCATCACTGCTACAACACAACACTCAGACTCAACAATGCCATCACTGCTACAACATAACACCCAGACTCAAGAGTGCCATCACTGCTACAACACAACACTCAGACTCAACAATACCACCACTGCTACAACACAACACCCAGACTCAACAATGCCATCACTGCTACAACACAACACCCAGACTCAAGAGTGCCATCACTGCTACAACACAACACTCAGACTCAACAATACCACCACTGCTACAACACAACACCCAGACTCAACAATGCCATCACTGCTACAACACAACACCCAGACTCAACAATGCCATCACTGCTACAACACAACACCCAGACTCAACAATGCCATCACTGCTACAACACAACACCCAGACTCAACAATGCCACCACTGCTACAACACAACACCCAGACTCAACAATGCCATCACTGCTACAACACAACACCCAGACTCAACAATGCCATCACTGCTACAACACACACCCAGACTCAACAATGCCATCACTGCTACAACACAACACCACAGACCTCAACAATGCCACCACTGCTACAACACAACACCCAGACTCAACAATGCATCACTGCTACAACACAACACCCAGACTCAACAATGCCACACTGCTACAACACAACACCCAGACTCAACAATGCCATCACTGCTACAACACAACACCCAGACTCAACAATGCCATCACTGCTACAACACAACACCCAGACTCAACAATGCCATCACTGCTACAACACAACACCCAGACTCAACAATGCCATCACTGCTACAACACAACACCCAGACTCAACAATGCCATCACTGCTACAACACAACACCCAGACTCAACAATGCCATCACTGCTAAGACACAACACCCAGACTCAACAATGCCATCACTGCTACAACACAACACCCAGACTCAACAATGCCATCACTGCTACAACATAACACCCAGACTCAACAATGCCATCACTACTACAACACACCACCCAGACTCAACAATGCCATCACTGCTAAACACACAACACCCAAACTCAACAATGCCATCACTACTACAACACAACACCCAAACTCAACAACACCATCACTGCTACAACACAACACCCAGACTCAACAATGCCATCACTACTACAACACAACACCCAAACTCAACAATGCCATCACTACTACAACACAACACCCAGACTCAACAATGCCATCACTGCTACAACACAACACCCAAACTCAACAATGCCATCACTACTACAACACAACACCCAAACTCAACAATGACATCACTACTACAACACAACACCCAAACTCAACAATGCCATCACTGCTACAACACAACACCCAGACTCAACAATGCCATCACTGCTACAACATAACACCCAGACTCAACAATGCCATCACTGCTAAACACACAACACCCAGACTCAACAATGCCATCACTGCTAAACACACAACACCCAGACTCAACAATGCCATCACCGCTAAACACACAACACCCAGACTCAACAATGCCATCACTGCTACAGCACAACACCCAAACTCAACAATGCCATCACTGCTACAACACAACACCCAGACTCAACAATGCCATCACTGCTACAACACAACACCCAGATTCAACAATGCCATCACTGCTACAACACAACACCCAAACTCAACAATGCCATCACTACTACAACATAACATCCAGACTCAACAATGCCATCACTGCTACAACACAACACCCAGACTAAACAATGCCATCACTGCTACAACACAACACCCAGACTCAACAATGCCATCACTGCTACAACACAACACCCAGACTCAACAATGCCATCACTGCTACAACACAACACCCAGACTCAACAATGCCACCACTGCTACAACACAACACCCAGACTCAACAATGCCATCACTGCTACAACATAACACCCAGACTCAACAATGCCATCACTGCTACAACACAACACCCAGACTCAACAATGCCATCACTGCTACAACACAACACCCAGACTCAACAATGCCATCACTGCTACAACACAACACTCAGACTCAACAATACCACCACTGCTACAACACAACACCCAGACTCAACAATGCCATCACTGCTACAACACAACACCCAGACTCAACAATGCCATCACTGCTACAACACAACACCCAGACTCAACAATGCCATCACTACTACAACACAACACCCAGACTCAACAATGCCATCACTGCTAAACACACAACACCCAGACTCAACAATGCCATCACTGCTACAACACAACACCCAAACTCAACAATGCCATCACTACTACAACACAACACCCAGACTCAACAATGCCATCACTGCTACAACACAACACCCAGACTCAACAATGCCATCACTGCTACAACACAACACCCAGACTCAACAATGCCATCACTGCTACAACACAACACCCAGACTCAACAATGCTATCACTGCTAAACACACAACAGCCAGACTCAACAATGCCATCACTGCTACAACACAACACCCAAACTCAACAATGCCATCACTACTGCAACACAACACCCAGACTCAACAATGCCATCACTGCTACAACACAACACCCAGACTCAACAATGCCATCACTGCTACAACACAACACTCAGACTCAACAATGCCATCACTGCTAGAACATAACACCCAGACTCAAGAGTGCCATCACTGCTACAACACAACACTCAGACTCAACAATACCACCACTGCTACAACACAACACCCAGACTCAACAATGCCATCACTGCTACAACACAACACCCAGACTCAACAATGCCATCACTGCTACAACACAACACCCAGACTCAACAATGCCATCACTGCTACATCATAACACCCAGACTCAACAATGCCATCACTGCTACAACACAACACCCAGACTCAACAATGCCATCACTGCTACAACACAACACCCAGACTCAACAATGCCATCACTGCTACAACATAACACCCAGACTCAACAATGCCATCACTACTACAACACAACACCCAGACTCAACAATGCCATGACTGCTAAACACACAACACCCAGACTCAACAATGCCATCACTGCTACAACACAACACCCAGACTCAACAATGCCATCACTGCTACAACACAACACCCAAACTCAACAATGCCACCACTACTACAACACAACACCCAGACTCAACAATGCCATCACTGCTAAACACACAACACCCAGACTCAACAATGCCATCACTGCTACAACACAACACCCAGACTCAACAATGCCATCACTGCTACAACACAACACCCAGACTCAACAATGCCATCACTGCTAAAACCCAAAACACCCAGACTCAACAATGCCATCACTGCACAACCAACACTCAGACTCAACAATGCCATCACTACTACAACACAACACCCAGACTCAACAATGCCATCACTGCTAAAACACAACACCCAGACTCAACAATGCCATCAATGCTACAACACAACACTCAGACTCAACAATGCCATCACTATTACAACACAACACTCAGACTCAACAATGCCACCACTGCTAAAACACAACACCCAGACTCAACAATGCCATCACTGCTAAACACACAACACCCAGACTCAACAATGCCATCACTGCTACAACATAACACCCAGACTCAACAATGCCACCACTGCTAAAACACAACACCCAGACTCAACAATGCCACCACTGCTAAAACACAACACCCAGACTCAACAATGCCACCACTGCTACAACACAACACCCAGACTCAACAATGCCATCACTGCTAAACACACAACACCCAGACTCAACAATGCCACCACTGCTAAAACACAACACCCAGACTCAACAATGCCATCACTGCTACAACACAACACCCAGACTCAACAATGCCACCACTGCTAAACACACAACACCCAGACTCAACAATGCCATCACTGCTACAACACAACACCCAGACTCAAGAGTGCCATCACTGCTAAACACACAACACCCAGACTCAACAATGCCATCACTGCTACAACACAACACCCAGACTCAACAATGCCATCACTGCTACAACACAACACCCAGACTCAACAATGCCATCACTGCTAAAACACAACACCCAGACTCAACAATGCCATCACTACTACAACACAACACCCAGACTCAACAATGCCATCACTGCTAAAACACAACACCCAGACTCAACAATGCCATCACTGCTAAAACACAACACCCAGACTCAACAATGCCATCACTGCTACAACACAACACCCAGACTCAACAATACCATTACTACTACAACAATTAAGTCAGAGTAGGTTTGCCTGATGGCAAGGAACACTGTTATTAGGGAAAGCTAATCCACACGCAAAATTCAGTCCATCACTACTATAAAACAGTGTATGAACTACGCTTGAGTTCAAAGCGAGCGCCCCAAAAAAATGTCACACAGACCAGTCAGTTGGACTGGATCAACTCTCGCCCTGGACTAGGGGACGTAAATTACCAGTACCTCAAACGTTGGAAAGATGGTGAAAGGCACTGGTAACAGAACCAGGTAACCCTCACATAACATCAGCCCAGTGCACCACTATCAGCAGCGAGTGTTGGGACTATGCTCGAGTTAAAAATGTGCGAATGAACACAATAAGATGTTACACATTTGTAAATGTTTGCATAGCCTGGGCATTTACTTACTCAGAAACCATCTGGCAAAATGATTCTGACTCAGCGTCAATGAAGGTTCGCTTCCTCAGTCGTTCATATCTCTTTCCCTGTGATAGCAACCAAAGAAGTCAGCATTTCATGACATCAGACATGGTTACCATGGCAACAACAATGGATCAGGATACTGTTTACTTAGTTGCATATCCTTTACAGCATGTAGCATGTCAACCCCAGCATTTTTTGGCTTTTCGTGATTTCTGAGCAAGTTTACGTTCAGTAGTTTGCCACTGTTTCTGAATGACCAGCACCCATACCATTTCAACAAAAACCAACGTAAGAAGATTCGTTGCCAAATCGCCCACAGCTGTGTTTTTGAACGTGGGTATGCAGGCATTACAAACTTGCGTCCGCCATGAAATAACTATGGATAAGGTGAACATAACATCAAACAAGGTTACCATGACAACAACAGTGACAATGGATACTGTAATAACTATGGATAAGGTGAGTTGAGATGAGTCAAGAACTGACATCTGGGCATTCCCGTAAGCACTCAATGGTGCCCGTGGTGATCTGACTCTATGTCTGTCTTGCTTTACTTCTGAGTGATAACTGTCAACCAGACCAGCCCTTGCTGCTGCATTCTCTCTAGACCATGATAGTCTGTCTGTTCTGCATTAATCACATTCTCCCAGAAGGCCTTCACCACATCTGCCATGTCATACATTGAATCACCCCTCAATGATGTGGTACCAGTCGTTCTGTCAGCCTGTTTCTAACCACTCCAGTGTCCTGGAGAAAGGACACAGCGAATGCTCACAAACCGCAACCTCTGAAGCGATGCATGCCATTCTGCATGAAGTATGCCAGTTTTCACCTTTGCCAGCATGCTTTGTGAATCAGTCACAATCACAACATGTGTATACAGTTTGTTCTCCAGCCAGTAGAAAGCTGCAGTAACCACCTCCGCCTCCATTCTCAGGGGGCTGCGTGGTCTCGAGGTATGGTGTCCGCCTCGAGTGCTGGAGGTCCCGGGTTCAAGCCTCGGTGATGACCGGGATCTTTTCTCGTGGACTTCTAGTAATAAAATTGCCCCTGGTCTCTGGGTAGTGAGATCAGATGCCAGTGTGTATTGTTGCGCACGTAAAAAATTCCTTGGCACTTGAAAATCGAAAAAGAGTAGCCTAACAGCGCTGCCCAGGCAAAATTTTGAGTTTAAAATCTACCCAAAGTATTTCAGGATCCTCGCCGGTGCTACGGAGTTCGTGCACTGAGCTGAGTTTCTCCAGACTCAGGTTTGAGTTAGCAGGAGAACGGAGCACTTATGGGTTGCACCCGTGTGCTGTGATGTTGATACATCCACTAAACTAAACTAAACATCTCAGACATGAGTTGTGGTGTCATATGCCAAGCTCTCCTTTACTAAACATTGGCCATTTGATTTTGCAATGAATCCCCAGGCACTTCTTTCTCCATCTGTATAGATATACACATCGCCAGGACAAGAGTAATCATGAATTAATTGCTGAATTTCTACTTTCGTAATGCCTGCTGGCCACTCTCTACACTCACAGATCAATGTGATTATAATCCCACACAAATTTTAATTTCTATTTGGCACTCTGACCCACTCCTTGCCTCTGCCAATCTTCTCAAGTGTACACACTTATCTGATGGTATCTTCTGCCTGACCCATCCATGATCTTTCTCTTAACAGCCTGTGACCCATGACTGCATCCAGGAATCATGAAAGAGGTGTTCCTTGTCCGCAGCCACCTTGAGGTATGACCTTGCCTGCAACACCTTGACGCTGCCTGCAATGGTTGGCAACACCAGGTTGTATCACATACTTTGGGGTGTCCCTTAAACATCCCAGAATCACCCTCGTAGCTTCATTCTGTATGCACTCAAGTTCCACTCTCTGACTCTTTGAGACAGTGAGTATTTCTGGTTGATACTCTACCACTAAAATGATCAAGTGCTGAAAAAGTGTGAATAGCATTTACTGCTCCATGTCTCTTGCCGCCATACTCTTCAGTACACTGAGCCCCTTCTGACACTTTGTAGCCACCACTTCAACATAATCCCTAAAGAACAGACTTCTATCAAAAGTGATTCCAAGGTACTTCAGTCTGATTTCTCTATTTAGTTCTATTATTTATTGTGAGGCTTGGGAGGTTAGCTTTAATAATCCCACTGTCCAGAGGGCACCACAAGACAGAAGCCTTTTCTGGGTTAATGACAGCATTCATCTCCTTACATCAATCCATCACTTTGTCCGTTGCCGCCTGCAGCTCCTGAGCTGTTTGATTTCTGTCCCTCCCATGCCGGTATGCGAGAACATCATCTGCAAATGTTATTATCCTTCCAGCCCCTGTTATTTCGAGGCTTGTAATTCTTGCTCATATACACAGCTGAAAAGCACATGTGAAATTGCTGACCCCTGTGGTAGTCCGGGGGCTCTGATACATGGCTCAGAGGTCCATGTACCCAGCCAGGAGAACCACTCTACCAGTTCACCAACCAAGGACAGACTCTCTTCTCCTTAAGAGCAGTGCGGATAAGGTTAATATAACAGCAAACAAGGTTAACATGACATTAGTTGGAACGGATACTGTAATAACTGTAGATTGGGTGAACATAACATCAAAGATGGTTTATATGGTAATGAATCCATGGTTGGATGGATAGAAGACCTCTATGAGTCTGAAGCCTTGACGTTCAGGTCATCTATACAGGTAATGAATCCATGGTTGGATGGATAGAAGACCTCTATGAGTCTGAAGCCTTGACGTTTGGGTTATCTATAAGGTAATGAATCCATGGTTGGATGGATAGAAGACCTCTTGGAGTCTGAAGCCTTGATGTTCAGGTCATCTAAGCCACGACCAAGAGTTTGCATCCATCCACATGAGCATCGTTCATGTACAGACCTTCATCACCACCTGGCCCCTCCATACAAGCATCGTTCATGTACAGACCTTCATCACCGCCTGGCCCCTCCACACAAGCATCGTTCATGTACAGACCTTCATCACCACCTGGCCCCTCCACACAAGCATCGTTCATGTACAGACCTTCATCACCACCTGGCCCCTCCACACAAGCATCGTTCATGTACAGACCTTCATCACCGCCTGGCCCCTCCACACAAGCATCGTTCATGTACAGACCTTCATCACCACCTGGCCCCTCCACACAAGCATCGTTCATGTACAGACCTTCATCACCACCTGGCCCCTCCACACAAGCATCGTTCATGTACAGACCTTCATCACCACCTGGCCCCTCCACACAAGCATCGTTCATGTACAGACCTTCATCACCACCTAGCCCCTCCACACAAGCATCGTTCATGTACAGACCTTCATCACCACCTGGCCCCTCCACACAAGCATCGTTCATGTACAGACCTTCATTACACCTGGCCCCTCCACACAAGCATCGTTCATGTACAGACCTTCATCACCACCTGGCCCCTCCACACAAGCATCGTTCATGTACAGACCTTCATCACCACCTGGCCCCTCCACACAAGCATCGTTCATTTACAGACCTTCATCACCACCTGGCCCCTCCACACAAGCATCGTTCATGTACAGACCTTCATCACCGCCTTGCCCCTCCACACAAGCATCGTTCATGTACAGACCATCACCACCTGGCCCCTCCACACAAGCATCGTTCATATACAGACCACATCACTACCTGGCCCCTCCACACAAGCATCGTTCATGTACAGACCTTCATCACCACCTGGCCCCCTCCACACAAGCACGTTCATGTACAGACCTTCATCACCACCTAGCCCCTCCACACAAGCATCGTTCATGTACAGACCTTCATCACCGCCTGGCCCCTCCACACAAGCATCGTTCATGTACAGACCTTCATCACCACCTGGCCCCTCCACACAAGCATCGTTCATGTACAGACCTTCATCACCACCTGGCCCCTCCACACAAGCATCGTTCATGTACAGACCTTCATCACCACCTGGCCCCTCCACACAAGCATCGTTCATGTACAGACCTTCATCACCGCCTGGCCCCTCCACACAAGCATCGTTCATTTACAGAAATTCATCACCACCTGGCCCCTCCACACAAGCATCGTTCATGTACAGACCTTCATCACCACCTGGCCCCTCCACACAAGCATCGTTCATGTACAGACCTTCATCACCACCTGGCCCCTCCACAAAAGCATCGTTCATTTACAGACCTTCATCACCACCTGGCCCCTCCACACAAGCATCGTTCATTTACAGACCTTCATCACCACCTGGCCCCTCCACACAAGCATCGTTCATGTACAGACCTTCATCACCACCTGGCCCCCTCCACACAAGCATCGTTCATGTACAGACCTTCATCACCGCCTGGCCCCTCCACACATGCATCGTTCATTCACAGACCTTCATCACCACCTGGCCCCTCCACACAAGCATCGTTCATGTACAGACCTTCATCACCACCTGGCCCCTCCACACAAGCATCGTTCATTTACAGACCTTCATCACCACCTGGCCCCTCCACACAAAGCATCGTTCATGTACAGACCTTCATCACCACCTGGCCCCTCCACACAAGCATCGTTCATGTACAGACCTTCATCACCGCCTGGCCCCTCCACACAAGCATCGTTCATGTACAGACCTTCATCACCACCTGGCCCCTCCACATAAGCATCGTTCATGTACAGACCTTCATCACCACCTGGCCCCTCCACACAAGCATCGTTCATGTACAGACCTTCATCACCACCTGGCCCCTCCACACAAGCATCGTTCATGTACAGATCTTCTTCACAATCTGGTCCAGAATAACTGTCTTGACAGGTACTGTGGTGTAGAGACCCCACCCCCCTACCCCACTAAGTGTAGAGACCCATAGGATGTGCAATGCTGGTGTTTCAGCTTCACATTTGCAGTTAGCCATGGTGATCCTTGAAATGTCAGCTAGACCAGACCCAGCCATGGTGGTCCATGAAATGTTAGCCAGACAGGACACCTGCCTATGGGTAAACTATCACAGACAGGTGCTTGACACTCTCAGGGCAGTGCAAGCTGTGTCCCATCCATACGATTACAAACAACGTAATGCAGTCCTAGACTGGTGCATATTTCTTTTAACATGCCATTCCAACATCAATATATTCTTGAGAAACTCATTTGGTAGTTTTCCCTTGCAATCCACACTGACATAAGAGAACAACATACTAAATATTCTAGAGTGGATTTGTTCTCCTATGTGTGGGAATGTTGCCATGGCAGTGTTTAATTACCACCTACTCTGTAGTTTCAAACTACAAGAAAAATGTCATGTGTGCAGTGTGCATGCGGGACCGCCTATTTTTATTCCCTTATCAATGAATATTGGGCATCTGATCCAGTAATGATAACAAGGTTAATATTGTAATAATATTGGGTACAGGTAATACTGCAAATATAATTAAACTTGTAATATAGTACCAAGAATGCTATGATAATTACATGTGGATGGCAAATGAGAAAGTGGAAGACAACAGTTTCAATGGAAGGATAACATCAAGAGATGAACTGGAAGGATAACATCAAGAGATGGACTGGAAGAATAACATCAAGAGAACAAACAAACGAACTTTATTTTCAAGGTAAAGCTAGGTTGTTGGTGAGTTAGTGCTGTTTTTGTTTAGGGGATAGCTAGATTGATGATGAGTTAGTGTTGTTTATGTTTAGGGGATAGCTAGATCGATGGTGAGTTAGTGTTGTTTATGTTTAGGGGATAGCTAGATCCATAGTGAGTTAGTGTTGTTTATGTTTAGGGGATAGCTAGATCCATAGTGAGTTAGTGTTGTTTATGTTTAGGGGATAGCTAGATCCATAGTGAGTTAGTGTTGTTTATGTTTAAGGGATAGCTAGATCGATGGTGAGTTAGTGTTGTTTATGTTTAGGGGATAGCTAGATCGATGGTGAGTTAGTGTTGTTTATGTTTAGGGGATAGCTAGATCGATGGTGAGTTAGTGTTGTTTATGTTTAGGGGATAACTAGATCCATAGTGAGTTAGTGTTGTTTATGTTTAGGGGATAGCTAGATCGATGGTGAGTTAGTGTTGTTTTATGTTTAGGGGATAGCTGGATCGATAGTGAGTTAGTGTTGTTTATGTTTAGGGGATAGCTGGATCGATAGTGAGTTAGTGTTGTTTATGTTTAGGGGATAGCTGGATCAATAGTGAGTTAGTGTTGTTTATGGTTAGGACATAGATAGATTGATGGTGATTTAGTGTTGTTTATGTTTAGGGGATAGCTAGATCGATAGTGAGTTAGTGTTGTTTATGGTTAGGACATAGATAGATTGATGGTGTTTATGGTTAGGACATAGATAGATTGATGGTGAGTTAGTGTTGTTTATGTTTAGGGGATAGCTAGATCCATAGTGAGTCAGTGTTGTTTATGCTTAGGGGATAGCTAGATCCATAGTGAGATTGTGTTGTTTATGTTTAAGGGATAGCTAGATCCATAGTGAGTTAGTGTTGTTTATGTTTAGGGGATAGCTAGACCGATAGTGAGTTAGTGTTGTTTATGTTTAGGACATAGATAGATTGATGGTGAGTTAGTGTTGTTTATGTTTAGGACAGAGATTGACTGTTTATGTTCAGCAATTAAACCAAAGACAGTGCTGTAAGTTGTGTCAGTTAAACCAAAGACAGTGCTGTAAGTCTGTGTGCATTGAATCATGTGGATGTCTTCAAGTAAAGGAGCGCAACAATAAACAAATTGCTACCTGTGGCACTGCCCAAGAGACTGACTTCCGTGGTGCATCAGAAGGCTTCTGTCTGGCAGGAGGAGCATCGTAAGCTGCAGAGACAAAGGTCGGTGGCAGGGCTTCCTTCATAAACTCTTCCTCACTCTTGCCAAACTTGACATCTCCAAATGATTCAAAATCAAATGCTTCAAACCCTATAGCTTCAGGCCTGCCTGGGTGAGATGGCTCCACGCTGCTCCTGGGTGACCAGACATCATCATTCTGATCGTCAAATCCAGGAGAAGGCATGGTGGAGTGATCATCATAGACATTGGGAAAAGCTTCACCAAAAGAAAAATTCAGGTCGGCAGGAGAGCTGTTTGCAAGACTCACAGACTCTCTGCGTGCCCTGCTGTACAGGGGGTCAAAATAATCCAGAGAAAGATACTCATGCTCTGGCAAGTTGTGACCTAATTTGATGAGATCACCTTGGGCTGCCGGTTCAGGGGTGCTGCTTGAAGGAGAACAGTTCTCATCAAAACCTGCAATTATCATAGGATGGATCTGATTATCTGTAGGGGACTGTGAGGACTCTCTCCAAGCATCTGGAAAAGCAACAGAACTTGCTGCTTGTGGGAATGCTATATTGGGCACGTAATTGATGCTGCTTGATGCCCCACTGTTGAGTGGGTTCACATCGTAAGCGGCTGATGCAGTCGGCTGCTCCACCCCATAAAGATTGGGCCTATTACCGAAGGCATTGAACTTGTTGCTCTGGAATAAAATAGAATCTGGCCGCGTGGCATGCGAGGTGGGGTTGTCCACCCTGGCAGGAAATGTTTGCTCATTAGAGGGATACACTACACTTGGCAGCCCAGAACCTAGTCTGTTTTGCTGCGGTACAAATGTTTGCTCACTAGAAGGGTACGCTACACTAGGCAACCCTGAACTTGGTCTGCTTTGTTGCGGCAGAAATGTTTGCTCACTAGAAGGGTACGGTACATTTGACAACCCAGAACCTGGTCTGCTTTGCTGCGGAGGAAATGGTGAAGAACTTAACAAAAAAGGATTCCAACCATACCCTCCAAGTGGCTGTGTGGGTATGGGCGGTGGGGTTGAGCAATGCTGCACAGTTAAGTGAGAGGACAGTAAATGTTTCTGCACCACTGGTTGACTCACGGCCAACTGAGTCGGGGAGGGAGACTGCCTAGAACCATAGCTACCAGGTGGCTGTGTCAGTATTGGAGGAGGTGTGGCACAGGACCGCACATTTAAGTGAGTAGGCAGCAAGGGCTTCTGCCCAGCTGGTGGATTTATGACAAAATGGGTCGGCGAGGAAGACTGGCTGCTGGCCAGGTTCCTGAAAGCATGACTAATATCAGGGTACATTGACCTCTGGCTATCCTTGAGATCTTCCAGCGAGAGACTTCGTGGCCGTGAATCTTCAGCCTGCTGTGTAGACAGTGAAGACAGCGTAGACACGGCACTGAAATCCAAGCCAACCAAGTCGGGGTGATGAGCTGTAGAAACCTGTTGTAGCTGTTCAGACGAAGGGTTTAGTGAAGAGCTGTCTTGAGCAAACATGGACTGGGACTTGCCCGCTGATGTCTTTCGGCTGTGTCCGTTATCCATGTACTGTCTTAAATTGATGTCTATGTCATCAAAGCATTCAAAGGCTGGTCTGCCAGTACCTTGCCTGCACTGTGGATGTCGGATGACTGGCAACTGCTGCAGGTCTACATTCATCAGGAATGTTCTCCGGTGACACTAAGGCTGGACTTCGGCGACGAGGTGCAGTTACTGGGGGTGGGATTAAACCTTGTAGTGGGGACTGACGATCATTCCCTGATGCCATTCTCAGGGGTCTGTCTTTAGTGTACAGCTGATCACAGTTGACGTGACATCTTCACTGGATCCAAACCTGAGGAAAATAACAACAGACTCAAATCAGTCAGAGACGCTTGCAAACATTTCCATCACAAACCTTAAGCCAATTGCTTCTCTGCTCTAATTGTCCTAGTCCATTTATATCACTTACTTCAGTATATTTTCAGAATTCAGTCAATACCTTCATTCTAAGTCTAACATTCTATAAATCTCTCCAGTCTATATCTAACATTCTATAAATCACTCCAGTCTATATCTAACATTCTATTAATTCTTCCAGTCTATATCTAACTTTTTATAAATCACCCCAGTCTATATCTAACATTCTATAAACCACTCCAGTCTATATTGTATATCTAACATTCTATAAATCACTCCAGTCTATATCTCCATCTCTTATGCCGATAAGCGTAGGCAGTCATGTTCTGCCATCTCACTCAATCAGCAGAGTCGTGGATCAGCTCTGTGTTCCTGTCTCGACCATGCCACGTGGCCAAGCCATCCAGGTATACTCAGTCGCCTGATGACGGTCTGGAGTCACCTGGTGCACATGACTACCCCTATATCTTACATTCTATTAATTCTTCCAGTCTATAACTAACTTTCTATAAATCACCTCAGTCTATATCTAACATTCTATAAATCACCCCAGTCTATATCTAACATTCTATAAATCACTCAGTCTATATCTAACATTCTATAAATCACCCCAGTCTATATCTAACATTCTATAAATCACTCAGTCTATTAGCTCTATATCTAACATCCTAAAACTAAAAGTAAGCAACAACAAAATACTGTTTTATAAAATGAAGATTATCCTTATGCAATAAATTATTAAATTTATCATTTATTTAGGTTTAGGGGTAGAAAAATAATTGTTCCATGTTACAAGAACAAGTTGTAACATATGGCTGTGGACCCTGGACGTTAGCAAACAAGCGAACACGTCTCTGGAGGCCTCACAAAGTTGTGGTTTGGCAAGCAAGAAATACAATCGCATTGAATCGCTGAAGATTACTTCATAACTTTAATCTTAAACTTATAAAATAATCTCTTCATCTCAGCTTCTTCTTAGGGAGAACTCAGAAGATAGATATGTTGACTGAAGCTTGTTGGTGAGATTAATGTAGTCGGCGACGAGGAGAATGAAGCAGATAGTTTCACTGATGGCTTCTACTCACTAACTGTCAGACAGACAGAGGCGATCTGTTTGCTCCAACACATGAAACAATCGAAGGAAACCAGCAGCACAATTGATGGCTCACTTCGCCATTTTCCTAGCTACATACACAATCTTCCTGCACGGAACTGCCCCCTGGAGACACTGCGTACAATCTTTCTATGATATAAGCTGACTTCTTCATTCTCACAGCTACCTTAAAGTGCTAGTATCATAAGCTTGTATGTGGATGACAACATGAAACATAAATTATTGTTTCATAGTCAGCTTGAACATATGAGTATGTGTATAACTACATTATAAGTAGTAAATCCAGCTGTGGGACCATGTACGTTATATGTCAGTAATGTTATTTTGATGTACGGAGTCTTATCCTTGCCACTTATTGTTGATCTATGTATTTGTTTGTTGTTTACATTCTCTTGTTTGTTTTCTCTTATTTTCTTGCTTCTCGTTTATTTCTGTAATAATTCTACCTGTGATGATTGTATAATCAACAGTGTCGAATGTGGACACAGACATTCGATAGCCTGATATTCAACGCACAGCTCCCTCCCCCCGAGGATACGCCCATTTTGTGACATACTGAAATAGCTTAGCATAGATGATAGTATCACTGAGTATCAGTAATCAATATCAGCCGGAGACTGTAGGCTGCCGGCAGCAACAGCGTCTACATCCTGTGTGTAGAGTTTACTTCTTGAAGTTACACTAGATCATCATCATCTAGTGGCTTGTCTCTTGCAGGACTTTGCCCTCACTGCATCATTTCGATTGTCGGTATGATTATCATCATCAGCAGCAAGATATCCCCTCTCTGATAATATATTAATAAACACACGGCTATCGTCGTCATCGTGATTCAGACTCAACACTTAATGATATATATATATATATGGCAGACAAAGGAATATAAATGCTCGTTTTTGTTTTCACGTTGTGTCTCAATTTGTAGGTGCCAGTTACGTGTGCTATCGCCCTCGACAGTGTGTAGGTGCCAGTTACATGCGCTATTATCTCCCTCAACCAGCTACACCATGTAGGTGCCAGTTACACTTGGTATCCCCCTAGACCAGCTACACCGTGTAGGTGCCAGTTACACGTGCTATCTCCGACCAACTACACCATGTAGGTGCCAGTTACACATGCTATCTCCGACCAGATACACGATGTAGGTCCCGATTACACGTGCTATATGATTTGACCAGCCACATCGTAGTATTGGTGCTAGTTACATGTGCTATCTTGTTTGACTAGCTACACCATGTAGGTGCGAATTACATGTGCTATCTCCCTCGACCAGCTACACTGTGTAGGTGCGGGTTACATGTGTTATCTCCCTCGACCAGCTACACCGTATTGGTGCTAGTTACATGTGCTATCTTGTTTGACTAGCTACACCATGCAGGTGAGAGTTTCTTGTGCTATCTCCCTCGACCAGCTACACCGTATAGGTGACATTTATACGTGTTATTTCCGTCCGGCTACACAGTGTAGGTGCCAGTTACATGTGTTATCTCCCTCGACCAGCTACACTGTGAAGGTGCGAGTTACATGTGCTATCTTGTTTGATTAGCTACACCATGTAGGTGCGAATTACATGTGCTATCTCCCTCGACCAGCTACACTGTGTAGGTGCCAGTTGCACGTGATATCTCCCTCGACCAGCTACACCGTGTAGGTGCCAGTTGCACGTGATATCTCCCTCGACCAGCTACACCGTGTAGGTGCCAGTTACACGTGATATCTCCCTCGACCAGCTACACCGTGTAGGCGCCAGTTACACGTGCTATCTCCCTCGACCAGCTACACCGTGTAGGAGCCAGTTACACGTGCTATCTCCCTCGACCAGCTACACCGTGTAGGCGCCAGTTACACGTGCTATCTCCCTCGACCAGCTACACCGTGTAGGTGCCAGTTACACGTGCTATCTGACTCAACCAGCTACACCGAGTAGGTGCCAGTTACACGTGCTTCCTGACTCGACCAGCTACACTGTGTAGGTGCCAGTTACACGTGCTATCTGACTCGACCAGCTGTGGCGCAGTAATTCCAATTAGGGAGAAAGATATCCCTATCCAATAATACCGACTACAACAGAACACCTAGAATGGCTCATAAGACTCCCTAGCGGTGGTGACAGATCATAGATGAAATTCCTAATAGAGTTAAGAACGGTTTCCATGTAGAGGGTCCGGATAGCACAAGGAATTTATAGCATTCAAGAGAGGAGGAAGCTCACTCAGAATAACATGAAGCGTCTAGTCTCCCCGCAACCTCTGCTCCCTGTTAAAATTTACGTTAAATTTATGTATCAAAAACACATTTATCACAACAACACCTTCACATAAATCACCACGAAAAGAAAAGACATTTGGTTCTAAATTATAACACTATATTGGGAAAACAGGGGGAACGGGGTTTGTATGATTCATGTGACATTCTCAAAGATACAACATCCAAATTAATATCACACAAATGAAAAGGTATACAAAGATCTCTAATTATCTATAATTATCCTAAATTGTTCAGTGTCGGTGAACCTTTAATTAACACATTTATTCACCAGGTGGTGTTCTAATGTTACCTCATTCACGGTAGATGTTAATTTGAAGGTTTAACCCCAGTCCCCCAATTTAAAAAATTCACGAAAAGCTAACAAAGTCTCTGGAGGCACTTCCTGGAAGCTGATTATAAAGTTCACTGGCTGTCACTGTACAAACATCCAACTAACAAAGTCTCTTAAAACACCATTGTATATACAAGTTTATGGAGTCACTGTAAATACACGACTATCGATGGCGGAAGTGCTAGTGTTGTCAACTATTACGGTTGTTTTTGGTCCAGGTCAGTCAATAAAGGATACTGAGAGTATATGTGGATGGTTCTTCAAATGCTTGGTGGTGGTTTGACATCGGAGGTGTCAATGCTGTTCACTGAAAATTCGCTGCTCCTTTTGTAGAAAGTCAAATCCCTTCATCTCTGGGCGATGAAGTTGACCCTCTCGATAACATTATTCATCATTCAGAATATACCCCATTCAGCTACCAAACAAAGACCACCATCCCTGTCGGAAACATGTACCAAAAAAAATAGCCATACTCATAGAGACGGGGGAGAAAAGAAGAGAGAGAGAGAGAGAGAGAGAGAGAGAGAGAGAGAGAGAGAGAGAGAGAGAGAGAGAGAGGAAGGAAGGAAGGAAGGAAGGAAGTCGAATGGATTGTGACATAAAGGCAGGTTAGTTAGACCTGGCCGTGTTGGGTCCCATCACTCCAACCTTTTATGCAGTCCTTCACCCCTCATATTGACAGGATATGTCTCTCTCACTCCTGCTTTATAAAGGTGTATCATCCTTGTGCTCTCGAGGTTCCCTCGCCGAAAATATCTGGGTGGCCCGCAGCAAGAAATGACACCACCAAATGGTCATGGTATTAACTATTATCTCTCTTCTCAGGGATAAGTGGCCATGTAACATCACATCATATTTATAACACGACATCACATCATATCTATAACGAAACATCACATCATATCGGTAAGGCAAAATTACATCATATCTGTAACGTAACATCACATCATATCTATATATAGATAACCTCATTATTAATTCTTTATACATAAATATACATATAAAAAAATTCATTCTCTTTTGAACATGTAGTTAGAGAGAGATTATAGGAGATAGCTCAGAAAAGTATCACCCATAAAAGAATGCAGGTGATATTCTAGAAAAGTATCATGGTAGTTTTTTTTCCCCTTCTAATTATTAACTAAACATGACGACTCTGAATGACTAGAGAAAGTGAGGTTCATCCCTTATAAAGTGGATAAACGGAACAAAAACGATATTTATTCATCATTGCGACGACGTGGCGCGTTTATTCTTCGGGACGACGCTGTTTTAGTGTTTTCCTCTGGATTATGTGGTGTTATTTCCTATTCGTTTATTAGAAGTGTTCAAAAGAGGCCATGGAAGGCAGGTGGTGGATGAAATTATGAAGGCAGCCAACAGATAATTGTTGGTTATGGTCTCAAGTTTCGCGACGGTAGGTTAAGGTCTAGGGTCACCCGGCCAGTATGGTCACTGCCAAGAAGGAAAGCAACGGCAAACTACCTTCTTTAAAAGTGCCTAGTTCATTATGATTCACTTAAAGACAGGTCATCGCAAGACGAGGACAGAGACATTAAAATTTGCAACATGGAATGTTAGGACGTTAAACGACGACGAACAATTAGATAATGTCAAACAATAAATGGATAGAGAGAAAATTAATCTTTTGGGGATGTGCGAAACGGAATGGACAGGAGCAGGCATCAAGATAGATGTAGATTTTAAGATTATTTATTCTGGAGGAGAAAATCGACAAAGGAAGGTAGCAATTATTTTGGAACGGCAAACATCAAAATCCGTTCAAGGATATTGGGCCGTGTCAGATAGATGTCTACTAGTTAAATTAAGCGGCAGACCTTTTGGCATAAATGTTATTCAAGTATACGCCCCAATAGGAGAACCCAGTGAAGATAGTGTAGAAGCATTTTAAAATGACATAGAGTCTGCTTTAAAGAAATGTAAAAATTCATAAATAAACATCATAATAGGGATCTTCAATGCAAAAGTAGGAAATCAAGGTGAAAGATACACAGTAGGAAACTATGGTTTAGGAGAAAGAATTGAAAGAGGATACAGACTTGTAGAGTGGGCTAAAGAGCAGGAATTGATTGTTGGAAACGCCTGGTTTAAGCAACACCCTAGAAGATTATGGACATGGGGGAGTCCTGATAGCAGGATTAGAAACCAGATTGATTATATTCTGATTAGCAGAAGATTTAGAAATGCGCTAACAATAGCAAAAACAGTTCCCAGTGCTTATTTTTATAGTGACCACAGATTACTTACAGGAATATTGAGGATACAGTTAAAGAAAGTCAAGTATAAAACAGGAAACACTAAATATGATATGATGTGTGTACATTGAGTAACGACAAGGAAATACAAAACAAATTCAACATAGAAGTACAGAACAGATTTAATATATTGCTTGATCTAGAGATCCTATTCCAAGATGTGGATGATCAATGGGAAATTTTGAAGAATTCAATTAGTTTGGCTGCAGAAACAATTATTCCAAAATTAAAGAAGGTAGGTCGTAAGAAATGGATGACTGAAGAAATTTTACAACTAATGGAAACAAGAAGACTCAACAAAAATAATTCTGCCAAATATGAAGAAATTCACAGACAAGTCAGAGTATTATGTAAGGAGGCAAAAGAAGCATGGCTTGAGAAAAATTGCTTAGAAATCGAAAAAAAAAAAACACAACAGTCAAAATACCAAATTAGTGCACAAAAGAATTTAGGAACTTACTTATAAAAGAACAAGTACGTCAGCAGGCTGTCTAAAAAGTAAAGATGGCAAAATAATTATTAAAAAAGATCAGATTCTACATGCATGGTCAGACTATGTGATAAATCTTTATGATGGTTGGTAACAGAGATTAACAGTATGATAATCTACTTAATAATGAAGGACCGCCAATTTTGAAGATGGAGGTTCGAAATATTCTTAAACATATGAAAGCTGGCAAGGCCCCCGGTTCAGATAGTATCCCAACAGAAATGATTAAAGCTTTCGAATAATACGGAATAGATCAAGTCACCAGATTGCTGAACTCATTATATGATACCGGACATATACCTTCGGAATTATGTAATTCTTAATTTATTGTAATCCCAAAGAAATCAGGAGCCTTGGAATGTGATCAACATAGAACAATTAGTATAATGAGTCACATCACAAAGATTTTGCTACGAATTATCACGCAAAGAGTGAGGAAGAGAATACAACCTGAAGTAGGGGAAGAACAATGTGGGTTTGTAGAAGGAAAGGATACAGTAAATGCTGTGTATATGCTGCGTTCAGTTATTGAACGTTCTATAGAAGTAAACAAAGATATACATCTTTGCTTTATTGACTACACAAAGGCTTTCGATAGAGTAAGACATGTCAACATGGTAGATATGCTTGCAGATCTACAAATTGATGGGAAAGACATTAGACTTATAAAAAAACATATATTTGAAACAACAAGCTGCCATAATGATTGATAATGAAGTGGGACAATATCAGCCTATTAGGAGAGCTGTTAGGCAGGGATGTGTAATGTCTCCATATCTTTTTTCCCTATACAGTGAAAATATTATCAGAAATGTAGAAGATATAAATGGAATCAGCATTGGAGGACGAAACATCAATAACATTAGATATGCAGATGATACAGTATTGATTGCAGACAATGAGCAGGATCTGCAACAATTAGTAGATGCGGTTGTTGCACACAGTGAACAACTGGGATTAGAATTAAATTGTAAAAAGACACAGATTATGGTCGTCACTAGGAAGAACGAGGATACCACAATGTCATATACAAGTAAATGGGAATATTCTTCAACAAGTGAATCGATACAATTATCTCGGAACAGTCATAACATGTGATGGGAGATGCCTTGTAGAGATTAGAACAAGAATCGCCATGGCGAAAGTAGCCTTTAGTAAGATGAAAAACATACTGACCAATAAAAAGATCTCAATTGAAACGAGAAAAAGAGTGTTGAGGTGACTTGACCAGCTATACCTTGGTGAGTGTCAATTGGGTGAGTGCCGATATTCTGGGCATATAGAGACTGTTCTTTTGTATGGATGTGAAACTTGGACAATGAGCAGTCAATCTGAAAAACATCTGATGGCTGCAGAAATGTGGTTTCTGGGGAAAATGTAAAGAATACCATGGACATACATAAAAACCAATGACCAAGTACTACAGGAGACAAATGAAAACCGTAAATTGATTAGAGAAATTAGACGTAGACAGTCAAAATTTTTTGGACATGTTATGAGAAGAAATGGATTGGAGAACTTGGTGACAACTGGCAAGATCGAAGGGAACAGACCAAAGGAAAGACCGAGAAGTAAATACCTGGATGGCTTGGGCACATGGCATGGTCGATACAGGAACACTGAGCTGATCTACGACTCTGGTGATCGAGTGAAATGGCGAGTCATGACCGCCCACGCTTTTGGCATGGCATATGATTGACTGATTGATTCTCTAAGTCGCTGATATCTTACGAGGGTTGCTCTAGATCTTCACACACAAAATCTCGGCTTTAAAGTCAGATCTTTTCTATTATATCTCCCAATCTAAGTTTATTCACTACAGTCTCCACCTTAGCAATGTCCTCAAGAATTTTGTCTCATGGACTGAACTACACGTGCATCTCTGAAGAAGTATCTTGGCGAACTGCGCAGAAAAATTGTACTTTCTTGCAAACGTTCCATACTTCATTAATCAACATATATTATGTTAATATGAATTCCTCAGGACGCCCCAATGAGATAATCTCCTGAGCTGAGCCTTTCCGGCGCGAAAAGTGACGTCATTCGTCATTCTGTTGGAGGTGGGTGCCGATATTCTTGGAATTTCTGATTTCTGAGGATATGGAAAGGGGGGGGGGGGGGGGGGGGGGGGATTTGAATGTTCCCGATCCATTTTTCTGCAAGTTTCTAGCATCTGTTGTTTTTCAGTGTGGGCGAATTCTATTCTTAGCCGCATGTCAGTCTCCAAACGTCGCGGATTTCAATTTATTTTAATTTAAAATTTAAATCGCAAGAGTGCCCGCTTTAACATGGTGAAAATTTGAAGTGTTATTCCTTGTATTTTCTAAATGTTGTTAATCGGTGTGGACATTAAATGTCACACCAGCTACACTGTGTAAGTGCCAGTTATACGTGCTATCTGACTTGACCAGCTACACCGTGTAGGTGCGAGTTACACGTGCTATATGACTTGACCAGCTACACCATGTAGGCGCCAGTTACACGTGCTATCTGACTTGACCAGCTACACCGTGTAGGTGCGAGTTACACGTGCTATCTGACTTGACCAGCTACACCGTGTAGGCGCCAGTTACACGTGCTATCTGACTTGACCAGCTACACCGTGTAGGTGCCAGTTACACGTGCTATCTGACTTGACCAGCTACACCGTGTAGGTGCCAGTTATACGTGCTATCTCCCTCGACCAGCTACACCGTGTAGGTGCCAGTTATACGTGCTATCTCCCTCGACCAGCTACACCGTGTAGGTGCCAGTTACACGTGCTATCTCCCTCGACCAGCTACACCATGTAGGTGCCAGTTATACGTGCTATCTGACTTGACCAGCTACACCGTGTAGGTGCCAGTTACACGTGCTATCTCCCTCGACCAGCTACACCGTGTAGGTGCCAGTTATACGTGCTATCTGACTTGACCAGCTACACCGTGTAGGTGCCAGTTACACGTGCTATCTGACTTGACCAGCTACATCGTGTAGGTGCCAGTTACACGTGCTATCTGACTTGACCAGCTACACCGTGTAGGTGCCAGTTACACGTGCTATCTGACTTGACCAGCTACACCGTGTAGTTGCCAGTTACACGTGCTATATGACTTGACCAGCTACACCATGTAGGCGCCAGCTACACGTGCTATCTCCCTCGACCAGCTACACCATGTAGGTGCCAGTTACACGTGCTATCTGACTTGACCAGCTACACCGTGTAGGTGCCAGTTACACGTGCTATCTGACTTGACCAGCTACACCGTGTAGGTGCCAGTTACACGTGCTATCTGACTTGACCAGCTACACCGTGTAGGTGCCAGTTATACGTGCTATCTGACTTGACCAGCTACACCGTGTAGGTGCCAGTTATACGTGCTATCTGACTTGACCAGCTACACCATGTAGGTGCCAGTTATACGTGCTATCTGACTTGACCAGCTACACCGTGTAGGCGCCAGTTATACGTGCTATCTGACTTGACCAGCTACACCGTGTAGGCGCCAGTTACACGTGCTATCTGACTTGACCAGCTACACCGTGTAGGCGCCAGTTATACGTGCTATCTGACTTGACCAGCTACACCGTGTAGGTGCCAGTTATACGTGCTATATGACTTGACCAGCTACACCGTGTAGGCGCCAGTTACACGTGCTATCTGACTTGACCAGCTACACCGTGTAGGTGCGAGTTACACGTGCTATCTGACTTGACCAGCTACACCGTGTAGGCGCCAGTTACACGTGCTATCTGACTTGACCAGCTACACCGTGTAGGCGCCAGTTACACGTGCTATCTGACTTGACCAGCTACACCGTGTAGGTGCGAGTTACACGTGCTATCTCCCTCGACCAGCTACACCGTGGAAGTGCCAGTTACATTTGCTATTTTGTTTGACTAGCCACGCCGTGTAGTTAGTTAGTTAGTTAGTTAGTTAGTTAGTTAGTTAGTTAGTTAGTTAGTTAGTTAGTTATTTAGTTAGTTAGTTAGTCGACAGATCATCCTCATTGTACATCGAACCATTCAGTCAAAAAGTGCTCGGATCCACTCCTCAGCAAATCCCGCAGCGTGGGAACTACACCAGTTATGTGCTGGTTTATCAATCTTCTTTGCTTCCCGAGTAGTGTTTTTGTTTGGCCACACCTCTTTCAATTTGCTGTTCTCGCAGTCTGACCATGATTGTAGATTCGCAGTCATCACATGGTTCTCGCAAAAGTCTTACTTCTCGTAGCGCATTCAGAATGCCAGCCTGGTCCATGGCGAGTCCGCCCTCCACCTTAGCCGTACCTGTGAGCTTGTCAGCCCGCTCATTTCCTTGTACTCCCGCATGCCCTGGCACGAAGATGAAACTAATCTTTGCCAGCCGAGATCGGTCCAGAGACAGCAACCACTCTTTTCGGATCCACCCCGTCTCTATCCTCTTGAGCATACTCATTGAGTCGCAAAGGAAACAAGCCCTAGTGAATGTCTGTGTCTCAAGCCATGTTATTGCTTTACTTACTGCCATGACTTCCATAGTCAGGCTATTTGTGTTCTCAACAAAAGCACCAGAGTCCTCCTTCACAATTTTTCCCTTCCCCCTTGGGCCCCCCGCTGTTTAAAAAAGGGCCCCTTTTTTTTTTTTAATAAAAAAAAAGGGGCCCTTTTCCCCTTTTCCCACATGCCCCGGCCCCACCCGCCCCTTCCTTTTAAATGCCCCTTTCACCTCCAATTTCAAAATAAATTTTTTTGGGGTTTTGGGTTTTTTAAGGGGGCAGGTTTTGGATTTTTTGTTTTAAATTTTCGTCTGGGTTGGATGCAAATTTTTGAAAAGGAACGGTAAGGAAATCTGTTGGCCCTTTTAACCCAAAACCCTCCCCTTTTTCCAAAAGTCCTCCAAAAAAAAAACCTGGTTGAAAAAAAGTTCTTCCGTTACCCATAGCCTTCCCTTTTTTAAACCTTTCTCACCTTTTCCAAATTTCTTCGGTGGAGTTGGTGTTTCGTTACTCAAAAAACATGCCCCCTTTGAAAGGAATGTCCTTCAATTTTGGAAAATAAAGAAGGGGGCCCCAACCCCGCTTGACCTTTTTTAATCAAAAAATTAAAGTGTTCGTTTTTGTTACCCTTTCCTTTTCCTTTTTGTTACCTTGGAAGTTCGGGACCCAAATCGCTTTATTTCCAGACATGACCACCCCGTTAGGGGCATAGGGGCCGTCCAGTTTTTTTTTCCGATCACAGCATGCACCCCAAAAGGGTTTGGGCCTTTTTTAAAATCCCCCCCAAATTAAACATTTTTCTTTTACAAATATTTTTAAAAACCATTCACTTTTGCCTTTTTGGGTTGCCTTTGCCCCGGGCTTAGCACACCGGGATTTGCGTTTAAATTCCGGGTTTTGCAGTTCCAATGTTTCCCAACACCGGTTGGGTTTAAAAAAGCCCCCTGTTTCAACCAATACGGGTAAATTTTTTTCCCCAAAAGCCCTTGCCAACGGCCCGGGTCTTCTTTAAACAGTTAACCACCTACATGTCAACCCAGTTTCTTGTCTGTAAACATTTAAAAACCCCCTACAGTCAACGCCAGATACTTTTTAAAAATTTATTTCATGCCCTCCCCGGGAACTTTTTTAAACATTTAACCCCACATTTTCCCCAGATCCGGGGAAAAAATTTTCCCTTCAAGTTGAATTGTCTGAAACGAACCGGGCCCCATGTTTAAAAACCCAGAACTTGTTTCGAACCCCGGGGAAATTAGGGGCTCACATCCCGCTTTAAACCCTTACCGGGGGCCCCGCGCCAGATATTTTTGTTTTAAACAGTTAATCACCGACATGTCAACACCAGATACTTGCTTTTAAACAGTTAATCACCGACATGTCAACAGCCAGATACTTGTCTTTAAACAGTTAACACCTACATGTCAACACCAGATACTTGTCTGTAAACAGTTAATCACCTACATGTCAACGCCAGATACTTGTCTGTAAACAGTTAATCACCGACATGTCAACGCGAGAGAAGTCTGTCTTTGGGGACATATTAATCGTCTCCATCATCATGTGCCATGCCAGATGGCGCAGACATCCATGTCTCTCCACATATCTCGGTCCTTGGTGTTCTGTACCAACTGCTGATGGTACTCCCCCATGTCGCCATCTTAGTCCTTCCAGCATCACTTCTCTCTGGCGGCCTTCCCTACGTCTATACGTTCCCCTTATCAGACACTTAGCCCCCTCGTATTAGGACAAAAAACATGCTACGTGTGGGGTGTGCGCACTTTAAAAGTCCTATGGCAGTTTGAAATCACAAAGATCAGGCTTTCAGTCTGCAGCCCTGGCAAAATTGTTAGGACGGAAAAACCAATCTACGGGTAGACAGAGACCATGACCTTGGATAGAATCTGCCTAGAGGGCGCACACCTGTCACAAATACATGCCGGAGACGGAAACACTGACCTTCCACCTGCTGGACTTGGTGTGACATACAATTCAGAGTCGGAAACACTGACTTTCCACCTGTCTGGACTTGGTGTGACGTACATGCCGGAGTCGGAAACACTGACTTTCCACCTGCTGGACTTGGTGTGACGTACAATTCAGAGTCGGAAACACTGACTTTCCACCTGCTGGACTTGGTGTGACATACAATTCAGAGTCGGAAACACTGACTTTCCACCTGCTGGACTTGGTGTGACATACAATTCAAGAGTCGGAAACACTGACTTTCCACCCTGCTGGACTTGGGGTGACTACTTCGGGGTCGGAAACACTAAATTTCCCCTCTACTTGGTGGGGGACGTACAATTCCCAAATCGGAAAACAATGACCCCTTTATTTTCTGGATTGGTTTTTGCTTTTTTGGTTTTTGGGAAACACGAAATTTTCCCCCTTGGTTTGTAATCAAATTTTAGAAAATCAAACCTGGCTTTCCACCTGCTTTACTTGGTGTTACTTAAATTCAGAGTGGAAACACAATTCCCCCTGTTTTGTGACTCAATTCAGAGTGGAAACATACTTTTCCCCCTTTTTTAAATTGGGGGAAAGGGAATGGGAAAAAGGGAAACATGACTTCCAAATGGTGGAACGGTGGAGGGCCAAAAGGATGGAACACTAACAAATTTTCATTTCCGGCCTAGGGGCCAACGATACCGTCGCGGGGTTCAGTTTTTTTTGCAATCCTCAAGGGAACGTTCAATGGTCCCCCCAATATTGTCTGATTTTTTCAGTATTTTGTGTCGGTTTGTGTGTTTTTGGTTCCCGTCTTACCCCAAGGTTAAAAGGGAGAACGTCCATTTGGGGGTTTCCCCTTTTAATCGTTACCCCAGGAAAGGGGCCACAATTTATTTTCGTTAATTTTTTTGACTTCATTTTTTTTAACTTTTTTGCCGGGCCCCAATTTTGAAAATTTATTTGTAAAGTTAGCAACCCCAAAAAGTTTTATTAAAAATTAGACTTTTTCAATATTTAAAATTTACTTCCCTTAATACTTGGGGGCAGGGGGTTTAAGGGAAGGGGGAAAACGAAAGCCAATTTACCCTTCTGAAATATGGGAAAGGGGGCCCTTGGGGGAAAAGGCTAAATCATGGGTCCCGGGTTTTCAATCAATTTTGCCGTAGGGAGGAACCCCCAATCGAAAAAAGAGAATCCGGCGAAAAATCAAGGTTGTTGCACATCCACAACTGTGTTACACCGGATCTTTCCGCTGAGGACTTGGGGGTTAGCTCAAGGGCCCGCCCGAGGGAACGGGTTAAAAAACCCCTGTTAAAAGGGCAGAAAGCACCGTTCCGGCAGGTTGTTTATTATATGAACCCTAGGCAAACCCCCCGTGTTTTTCCAAAAATAGGTTTTTTTGCCTAATGACAGTTAGAAAAAAAAACAAAAATTTGTTTTTCCCGCCCAAAAACAAAGTGTCCGCAAAAAATTTCCCTTTTCCCGACTTTCTTCCTTTTCTGGTTCCTGCCCGGTTGGTGCAGCCTGTGATGAAAGGGAAGCTGGGTATACGGAAGTGAGGCTGAGCAGCCACGTGCAGGACGTGACCAATCCTTGGGTGAGCCTAACCAGAACATCAAGTGTCAGCTCTGCCTCTACAGAAGCCTCGTTGAAGGGCTGCGAATGCCTATGGTCTGCTTCTGCCTTCCCTCTAGGATTGACCGGCATGCATGCCACGTTCTCGGCGAGCCAGTTGTCCAGCAGATGGAGGGGGGACAACTTTTAAGATTGTGGAACGTTCTACGAAACATCCGGATCTTAAATCGCTGAATCGGGCAGCACACGCCCGAAGAAGTATGCGTCGGCCGGAACGCGCAAATATTGGAGCTATTCTGTGATTTGACATATCACAATGACGTCCAAACACAATAAATATGACAACTATTCTGTGAATGGACGCACCACAATGACGTCCAAACACAACAGATATCAGACTAACAAAGAAGAGGGAAAAGTGTCTTTCTGTAACAGATCACATCATCTGCGACATCAGGTGTGACAGCATGTCTTCGCTGTCGCGGCAAAGACATGATGCCTTGCTGGGTATGACAGGGTGGTGTCTGCTGTCACGGCAAAGATCTGAGACCTTGCTGGGTATGACAGGGTGGTGTCTGCCGTCACGGCAAAGATCTGAGCCCTTGCTGGGTATGACAGGGTGGTGTCTGCTGTCACGGCAAAGATCTGAGCCCTTGCTGGGTATGACAGGGTGGTGTCTGCTGTCACGGCAAAGATCTGAGCCCTTGCTGGGTATGACAGGGTGGTGTCTGCTGTCACGGCAAAGATCTGAGACCTTGCTGGGTATGACAGGGTGGTGTCTGCTGTCACGGCAAAGATCTGAGCCCTTGCTGGGTATGACAGGGTGGTGTCTGCTGTCACGGCAAAGATCTGAGACCTTGCTGGGTATGACAGGGTGGTGTCTGCTGTCACGGTAAAGATCTGAGCCCTTGCTGGGTATGACAGGGTGGTGTCTGCTGTCACGGCAAAGATCTGAGCCCTTGCTGGGTATGACAGGGTGGTGTCTGCTGTCACGGCAAAGATCCGAGACCTTGCTGGGTATGACAGGGTGGTGTCTGCTGTCACGGCAAAGATCCGAGACCTTGCTGGGTATGACAGGGTGGTGTCTGCTGTCACGGCAAAGATCTGAGCCCTTGCTGGGTATGACAGGGTGGTGTCTGCTGTCGCGGCAAAGATCTGAGACCTTGCTGGGTATGACAGGGTGGTGTCTGCTGTCACGGCAAAGATCTGAGACCTTGCTGGGTATGACAGGGTGGTGTCTGCTGTCACGGCAAAGATCTGAGACCTTGCTGGGTATGACAGGGTGGTGTCTGCTGTCACGGCAAAGATCTGAGACCTTGCTGGGTATGACAGGGTGGTGTCTGCTGCCATGGCAAAGATCTAAGACCTTGCTGGGTATGACATGGTGATGTCTGCTGTTACGGCAAATATCTGAGACCTTGCTGATATGACAGGGTGGTGTCTGTTGTCACGGCAACAAACTGTAACTACTGAGCTATACGTGTTGCAGGTGTCTGTTGTCACGGCAACAAGCTGTAACTACCGAGCTCTACGTGTTGCAGGGGTCTGTTGTCACGGCAACAAGCTGTAACTACCCAGCTATACGTGTTGCAGGGGTCTGTTGTCACGGCAACAAGCTGTAACTACCGAGCTCTACGCGTTGCAAGGGTCTGCGTGATGCAGCCACCAAACCACCAGCTGTTGCAGCACTGGACGCTTACCATGTCCTGAGAATCAGATAGCTTCAGACTGACTAGGACTGGGTGGTCTTGTGCAAACGAGTGCCTCACAGGACGGACTGTTTATTCCGAGTTGAATGTGTATCTTGTACATGGATATCACGTTTAACCCTGTTTCATGTCATATTTGTGTCATTCTTTGTTCAACCGAACACTGACGTCTGCTGGGGTGATTTTCTCGGTCATTGTTGTGACGTCAGATGTCTAAAGTTTGTGGGAACGATCGGGTAGTGAAGGAAAAGATCAGTCTCTATATGGAGATAGACTGAGACGGAAAGAACTCACGTCTGGGGCACATGTATAGAAGGATCACCGCTAGTTCACTGTGAAGTTGCGACGTTTTCTTATCCTCATTTGGCTGACGCTGGGATTCCATTGATTCCTCGTCTCGGCCTTTCAAGTTTCCGTTGTGATCCGACCTTCCCTGAGACCATGGTGTCTTCCACTGAATCTCTAAAGTGTTACAAGTACAGGCGTATGAACCAGCTTCGACTGTGTCGTGCTTATCGACAGAACTAGACACTGCACGACCTACTGCATGTGTGTTCAATTATAGCACAGGATGTAAACATCAACAGTAATGAATAAACAGATCACTTATAGCACAAGACGTGAACATCAACAGTACTGAATAAGCAGTTCAGTTATGCTTCACACGACCTATCTCTGCATATAGTAACTCAGTAATGTTTCACACGACCTATCTCTGCATATAGTAACAGCAGTAATGTTTCACATCACCCATGTCCGATGTCAGTAATTACACGACCCATGTCTGCCCACAGTAACAGTGCAGTAATGCTTCACACGACCCATGTCTGCCTACAGTAACAGTGCAGTAATGCTTCGCACGACCCATGTCTGCCTACAGTAACAGTGCAGTAATGCTTCACGCGACCCATGTTTGCCTACAGTAACTTCACTAATACTTCACACGGCCCATGTCTGCCTGCAGTAACCTATTACTGTTGAATCTATCAGTTATATGGTAGTTTCCACTCTAGTTGCAGTCTTGCTAAAATATTCAAACTACAGACTAGATGTAGCTAGAATTAGACATAAAACTATATCCCCCAACTACAGACTAGAGTTAGTTAGACACGGACATAAAACTATTGCCCCAAAGTTTATGTTCAATTTTGCCGTGCCATTTCCTTAGTGACAAACTCAATAAAATCAACCATAAAAATACGTTTTCAATTTTCACGAGAGGGGGTTGTAAAACCACAAAAATTATACCTCATCGAGCCCACGACGAGTACACACGGGGGCAACAAATCTGTCGAAGAGTGCCCCAGGACGACCGTATCAAAGCTGGAAAACCAGGACCTAACAGCTTTATAACTCGGCTTGATTCCCACACAAAATGCCCATGTCTTGTTTTGTGAATACAAACAGGCCTCTGTAACAACAGGCCATGTAAATTCTAATAGGGTCTTTTGTGAAATGCGGCCCATAAACTTCACTGCCTATATTTCATATGGTCTATTATCGGGAAGTCGCATATTTTCCACATCATTAAAGTGCCGCATTGAAGCGATACACGGATCATACTGGTGCTAATGTTGCCGAATGACAACCTGCAAGTTGTCGGCACACACTGACAGAGCGATCCGAGTCAATACTGGATTTGTGGCTGCCCAAATCTCCGCCACACCTCATGGCACAACAAGGCACTGATTGACACGGGAACCAGATGGCGACATCTGACGACTTATACATGACAGATCTCTGCCACAACTTACGGTACAACTAGCCACTGATTAGCACGGGAACCAGATGGCGATATTCGACGACCTATACATGACAGATCTCTGCCACAACTTACGGTACAACTAGCCACTGATTAGCACGGGAACCAGATGGCGACATCTGATGACCTATACATGACAGGTCTCTGCCACAACTCATGACACAACTAGGCATTGATTAGCACGGGAACCAGGTGGCGACATCTGACTGCCTATACATGACATTTCTCTGCCACAACTTACGGTACAACTAGCCACTGATTAGCACGGGAATCAGATACGGATGGCGACATCTGACGACCTACACGTGACAGATCTCTGCCACAACTTACGGTACAACTAGCCACTGATTAGCACGGGAACCAGATGGTGATATTCGATGACCTATACATGACAGGTCTCTGCCACAACGCATGGCACAACTAGGCATTGATTAGCACGGGGACCAGATACGGATGGCGACATCTGACGACCTACACGTGACAGATCTCTGCAACAGTTGAGTTTAGAGTGGACAGGGTCACTGAGTGTAGAGTGGACAGAGTCACCATGTGTAGAGTTGACAGAATCACTGTGTGTAGAGTAGACAAGGTCACAGCTTATAGAGTGGACATAGTTACTGAGTGTAGAGTGGACAGTCAATAAGTTTAGAGTGGAATAGTCACTGAGTGTAGAGTGGACAGGATCACTGTCTATAGAGTGGGCATGGTCACTGAGTGTGGAGTGGACATGGTCACTGAGTGTAGAGTGGACAGTGTAGAGTGGACAGTGTCACTGAGTATAGAGTGTACAGTGTAGAGCGGGCAGGCTCACTGAGTGTGGAGTGGACAGTGTAGAGTATAGAGTGGACAATGTCACTGCCTATAGAGTGGACACAGTCTCTAACTGTAGAGTGGATATGGTCACTGAGTGTAGAGTGGACAGTGTCACTGAGTATAGAGTGTACAGTGTAGAGCGGGCAGGCTCACTGAGTGTGGAGTGGACAGTGTAGAGTGGACAATGTCACTGCCTATAGAGTGGACACAATCTCTAACTGTAGAGTGGATATGGTCACTGAGTGTAGAGTGGACGTGGACTTGATCAATGAGTGTAGAGTGTACACTGAGTGTACACTCTACACTCATTGACCATGTCCACTCTACACTCAGTGACCTTATCCATTCTATCCTCAGTGACCATGTCCACTCTACTGACAATGTCCAACTGAAGACCTTGAGACCAGGATGACCGTGGCAAGAACTAATGATAGCTGTCTCAGAAATCTGTATGCCTACCCAACCCATCCCAGCGCTCACCCCAACTAATCCCAGCTCTCACTCGCTACACCCCCAAATATCCACATAAAGACAAGCATGCACTCTAGTACAGAATCTATCACACGCAAACAGGGAACTCAAGTAGCACAACGACCCCAGATTTGCCCGTAACAAAACGAGTGATTGCCTGAAGCAGTTGTCGTAAATCTTCTGGATTGGGACAGACTACAGCCTGGAACTGTTGCCCTCCTTGTAGGTTGTTGACGTGAGAAACAACAGTTTCACAAATAATAAATCCCCCAAATTCCAGATGAGTCCAGACCTGCAGCAGAGGTACAGCCTGGGCAAGTCCCGCCAAGTCGCTGTCTTCCATGTACCATTTCTGTGAGAATTTGGTGGATTATCATTTCATTTCCTCAATTCTTTCTCACACCCTCTTGTCAGATTGTTGTACACATTTCTTCAAATTCTCCCCCACTGAGTGGCTGTCGGTAAACTTCTCTTTGTCTTCGTGGTGGTCGTCCAACACATGGAATATAGACCTTCTCCTTGTCTCTGTGTTCGTCGTCCAACATCTGAAGTATAGACCTCCTCCATGTCTCCGTGGTGGACCTCCAACACTTGGAGTTAATGCTCCACCCATCACAGAAACTGACAACGAGCCAGTGATCAGTCTGCATCCCCATCACCATCAGCGGTGGGTATACATTCCATGTCTGTCCTTCTACCTTGTATGGCCCTGTTTGCGTGGCCCTGTTAGGGCATCGGTCTGTACCCAACTCACACAGGTCTGTAACCACCTCACACCGGTCTGTACCCAACTCACACAGGTCTGTATCCAACTCACACACGTCTGTAACCAACTCACACAGGTCTGTAACCAGCTCACACTGGTCTGTAACCACTCACACTGATCTGTAACAGACGGGCTGTAACCAACTCACACCGGTCTTCAACCAACTCACACAGGTCTGTAACCAACTCACACAGGTCTGTAACCAACTCACACAGGTCTGTAACCAACTCACACAGGTCTGTAACCAACTCACACAGGTCTGTAACCAACTCACACAGGTCTGTAACCAATTCACACAGGTATGTAACCAACTCACACAGGTCTGTAACCAATTCACACAGGTCTGTAACCAACTCACACAGGTCTGTAACCAATTCACACAGGTCTGTAACCAACTCACACAGGTCTGTAACCAACTCACACAGGTCTGTAACCAACTCACACAGGTCTGTAACCAACTTACATAGGTCTGTAACCAGCTCACACCGGTCTGTAACCAACTCACACAGGTCTGTAACCAACTCACACAGGTCTGTAACCAATTCACACAGGTCTGTAACCAACTCACACAGGTCTGTAACCAATTCACACAGGTCTGTAACCAACTCACACAGGTCTGTAACCAATTCACACAGGTCTGTAACCAACTCACACAGGTCTGTAACCAATTCACACAGGTCTGTAACCAACTCACACATGTCTGTAACCAATTCACACAGGTCTGTAACCAACTCACACAGGTCTGTAACCAACTCACACAGGTCTGTAACCAACTCACACAGGTCTGTAACCAATTCACACAGGTCTGTAACCAATCCACACAGGTCTGTAACCAATTCACACAGGTCTGTAACCAACTCACACAGGTCTGTAACCAATTCATACAGGTCTGTAACCAACTCACACAGGTCTGTAACCAACTCACACAGGTCTGTAACCAACTCACACAGGTCTGTAACCAACTCACACAGGTCTGTAACCAACTCACACTGGTCTGTAACCACTCACACTGGTCTGTAACAGACGGGCTGTAACCAACTCACACTGGTCTGTAACCAACTCACACAGGTCTGTAACCAACTCACACCGGTGCCATAGTCTTATTGATACAGGTTGGGGACATGGCATGAGACGTATTAAGCACGGTCGACAGAAGGAGACCTTGCGATGTGACTTATCACGACATTGGTCACAAACACGTGGATAGTAGGCTAGACGTTTTGGGCGAGAACAAAACGTCACTTTAGAGTCAGTCAGACTTGGACTTCGTTCGATGTTGGACCTAATCCTCGTCAACAGAGCAACGAACTATGCCGCTCTTTTATAATAGTATGTTTAAGTATTGTTATGTACTTCTGTGAATTCTCTGTGGAGCAAATGGTTTGTTATCGACATGTCAAGTTTGCTTGCTTGCTTGTGTTCGTTGGCTTGAGCTCCAACGCGAAGTCCTGTATGTCGGATGAAGGCATCCTGTTGTCCAACATCAGTGTGATGTCATACAGGACTTGAGGTTTGCGTGAGTATCCGTTGTCCCATGTCTGGCTTATTGGTGTGCAGACTGGTGGTTCCTCGCCGTACAGGCAGACACTCTCCGACTTCGGAGGAATCGGCGATCCTACTGACCTTAGCCAGGACCCCGAAGGGACCTGTTGCCCAGGACGCTCGACGAGGACGTGTCAATAGGTCTTGGCCAGTATATAACCCGGCCCTGGTGCCTTGGAAACACCTCTGCGTCCCTGCAGACATGTCAAGTGTAGCGTCTCAGTAAAGTAGACTGTGGAAAATCATCTTCGTGTTTTGTTGTGCAAGTTTGGTTCCAGTAGTTAATGACTTTAGCCGGTATCAGATGCAAAGGTTCAATGGTCATCAGAAGTAGAAGTAGAGATGTCTACCAGATACAGAACACGCATCTCCAGAAATATCAACGAAGCGCCACAAGACCAGTACAGTAGTGACGCGATTGTCGTTCAGTTATCTTAACGCACACGGCCTATGAAATCTATGTGTTGCTCAACCAGGCCGTGTGTAAATTAACATGTGTTTCCTGTCATTAGTTATCAAAGTTAAAGAATGCCACGGGGTTGCTGTATAAACCAAGAGCCAAGAGTAGCAGTAACTATCAACCCATGAAGATCTCAAACAGTCTCCATCTGCACTTAACCTGATAGTTAGAATCACCAAACAAACACCAAGTAACTCTATGGCAAATATGTGGGGGCTCGTCCGGGAATGTCTGAATTTCGGGTCTGAAAATCTAGACAGTAGCTCGTGAAAAAACAGAGAACTAATTTATAACATATAATGCATTTCCAACAACAACGAGCCTGTTAACACAGAACAAACTTTCAATAGACAACGAAGTTGACAACCGAAACTCAAGAATTTTCAATCGACAATGTGATCTTGAAAAACTGAATATGAAACTGAAAGATTCGATTACTGAACTCTCAAGCCGTAAAACATACAGTAAAAGAAAGTATAAGAAATTGAGTTCGTGCCAACCGTGAAAGCTAAATCAACGCTGAAATGTCAACAAGAGACTGGCGCGCGAATTAGCATGTAATCAAGAGGTCAAAATGTCAAATCTGTACAGTTTGCTGATGAAATCAACGTAATAAGTGAAGACAACTGAAGTCAACGATCCAGAATGAAGAGAATGGTATACGAACTTGGAAATTCGTTAGATTGACATCGAAAAGTTTAGACTGTTACTTTTATTGATGGCTTCAACACAAGTGATCGGAGAATTGCAGCAAGTCAACTTCACCAAGTCAACGAAGTTAACCACAACAGCAGGTCAACTACACCGTCACAAGAGGTCAACGCTGGATGGGTGCAAATGGGAAAGTGTTAACAAACACAGGTCGGCGCGGAGACACGGTATCAACACACTTAACAGGAATGACTTGATGGATCAGTCAAAGTAACATTGTGATTTAATTTCCGAACATGTCTTCAATGGAATTGTGCTATATTTAAAACCATTCTAACAGTTTATAAGCTTAGTCTCTATCAGCACTCAACCTGATAGCTAGAATAATTGAACAGACACCAAGTAAACTCTATGGCAACAGGTCTGTAACCAACTCACACAGGTCTGTAACCAACCCACACAGGTCTGTATCCAATTCACGCCGGTCTGTACCCAACTCACACAGGTCTGTAACCAGCTCACACCGGTCTGTAACCACCTCACACTGATCTGTACCCAACTCACAACAGTCTGTAACCAACTCACACAGGTCTGTAACCAACTCACAACAGTCTGTAACCAACTCAGACAGGTCTGTACCCAACTCACAACAGTCTGTACCCAGCTCACACTGGTCTGTAACCAACTCACACAGGTCTGTAACCAGCTCACACCGATCTGTAACTACCTCACACAGGTCTGTAACCAGCTCACATCGGTCTGTAACCAACTAACACAGGTCTGTAACCAACTCACACAGGTCTGTAACCAACTCACATCGGTCTGTAACCAACTCACACAGGTCTGTAACCAACTCACACAGGTCTGTACCCAACTCACACAGGTCTGTAACCAACTCACACAGGTCTGTAACTAACTCACACAGGTCTGTAACCAACTCACACAGGTCTGTAACCAACTCACACAGGTCTGTAACCAACGGTCTGTAACCAACTCACACAGGTCTGTAACTAACTCACACAGGTCTGTAACCAACTCACACAGGTCTGTAACCAACTCACACGGGTCTGTGACCAGCTAACGCTGGTCTGTAACCAACTCACACAGGTCTGTAACCAGCTCACACAGGTCTGTAACCAACTCACACAGCTCTGTAACCAACTCACCCAGGTCTGTAACCAACTCACACAGGTCTGTAACCAGCTCACACAGGTCTGTAACCAACTCCCACAGGTCTGTGACCAACTCACACAGGTCTGTAACCAAGTCACACAGGTCTGTAACCAAGTCACACAGGTCTGTAACCAACTCACACAGGTCTGTAACCAACTCACACAGGTCTGTAACCAAGTCACACTGGTCGTTAACCAACTCACACCGGTCTGTAACCAAGTCACACCGGTCTGTGACCAACTCACACAGGTCTGTAACCAGCTCACACATGTCTGTAACCAAATCACACCGGTCTGTAACCAACTCACACAGGGCTGTAACCAACTCACACCGGTCTGTAACCAAGTCACACTGGTCTGTAACCAACTCACACAGGTCTGTAACCAACTCACACAGGTCTGTAACCAAGTCACACCGGTCTGTGACCAACTTACACAGTTCTGTAACCAACTCACACAGGTCCAAAACCAACTCACACCGGTCTGTAACCAACTCACACAGGTGGTAGTCCAGACATTGTTGTGGTGGTAGCTCAGAAATTACTGTGGTGGAAGTCCAGACACTGTTGTAGTGGTAATCCAGACACTGTTGTGGTGGTAGTCCTGACATTGTTGTGGTGGTAGTCCAGACATTGTTGTGGTGGTAGTCCAGACATTGTTGTAGTGGTAGTCCAGACATTGTTGTAGTGTTAGTCCAGACATTGTTGTAGTGGTAGTCCAGACATTGTTGTAGTGGTAGTCCAGACATTGTTGTGGTGGTAGTCCAGACATTGTTGTGGTGGTAGTCCAGACATTGTTGTGGTGGTAGTCCAGACATTTTTGTGGTGGTAGCTCAGAAATTACTGTGGTGGCAGTCCAGACATTGTTGTGGTGGTAGACCAGACATTGTTGTGGTGGTGTTGTGGTGTTAATCCAGACATTTTTGTGGTGGTGTTGTGGTGGTAGTCCAGACATTGTTGTGGTGGTGTTGTGGTGGTAGTCCAGACATTGTTGTGGTGGTAGTCCAGACAATGTTGTGGTGGTAGCTCAGAAATTACTGTGGTGGTAGTCCAGACATTGTTGTGGTGGTAGTCCAGACATTGTTGTGGTGGTAGTGCAGAAATTGTTGTAGTGGTAGTCCAGACACTGTTGTAGTGGTAGTCCAGACATTGTTGTGGTGGTAGTCCAGACAATGTTGTGGTGGTAGCTCAGAAATTACTGTGGTGCTAGTCCAGACATTGTTGTAGTGGTAGTCCAGACATTGTTGTGGTGGTAGTCCAGACATTGTTGTGGTGGTAGCTCAGAAATTACTGTGGTGGTAGTCCAGACACTGTTGTAGTGGTAATCCAGACACTGGTGTGGTGGTAGTCCTGACATTGTTGTGGTGGTAGTCCAGACATTGTTGTGGTGGTAGTCCAGACATTGTTGTAGTGGTAGTCCAGACATTGTTGTAGTGGTAATCCAGACATTGTTGTAGTGGTAGTCCAAACATTGTTGTGGTGGTAGTCCAGACATTGTTGTGGTGGTAGTCCAGACATTGTTGTGGTGGTAGTCCAGACATTGTTGTGGTGGTAGCTCAGAAATTACTGTGGTGGCAGTCCAGACATTGTTGTGGTGGTAGTCCAGACATTGTTGTGGTGGTGTTGTGGTGGTAGTCCATACATTGTTGTGGTGATAGTCCAGACATTGTTGTGGTGGTAGTCCAGACATTGTTGTGGTGGTGTTGTGGTGGTAGTCCAGACACTGTTGTGGTGGTAGTCCAGACATTGTTGTGGTGGTAGTCCAGACATTGTTGTGCTGGTGTTGTGGTGGTAGTCCAGACATTGTTGTGGTGGTGTTGTGGTGGTAGTCCAGACATTGTTGTGGTGGTGTTGTGGTGGTAGTCCAGACATTGTTGTAGTGGTAGTCCATACATTGTTGTAGTGGTAGTCCAGACATTGTTGTAGTGGTAGTCCAGACACTGTTGTAGTGGTAGTCCAGACATTGTTGTAGTGGTAGTCCAGACATTGTTGTAGTGGTAGTCCAGACATTTTTGTAGTGTTAGTCCAGACATTGTTGTAGTGGTAGTCCAGACATTGTTGTAGTGGTAGTCCAAACATTGTTGTAGTGGTAGTCCAGACATTGTTGTAGTGGTAGTCCAGACATTGTTGTAGTGGTAGTCCAGACATTGTTGTAGTGGTAGTCCAGACATTGTTGTAGTGGTAGTCCAGACATTGTTGTAGTGGTAGTCCAGACATTGTTGTAGTGGTAGTCCAGACACTGTTGTAGTGGTAGTCCAGACATTGTTGTAGTGGTAGTCCAGACATTGTTGTAGTGGTAGTCCAGACATTGTTGTAGTGGTAGTTTAGAGATTGTTGTAGTGGTAGTCCAGACATTGTTGTAGTGGTAGTCCAGACATTGTTGTAGTGGTAGTCCAGACATTGTTGTAGTGGTAGTCCATACATTGTTGTAGTGGTAGTCCAGACATTGTTGTAGTGGTAGTCCAGACATTGTTGTAGTGGTAGTCCAGACACTGTTGTAGTGGTAGTCAGAGACATTGTTGTAGTGGTAGTTTAGAGATTGTTGTAGTGGTAGTCCTGTCTAAAGTCAGTTAGGACAGTGGAGGTGACAAAAAGCATCACTGTCTCACTCCGACCTTTACTTCAAAGGCCCCTGTTAGTGTTCTCTCAAGGGATCTGTGCAGCTCAAGTCCCTATGTGGTGTTTTTCCGTAATAGATAATGCCATGAGTCTCACAAGAGATTCCCTGTCAGTACTGCCAGTGGAGGTATCATAGTCTACACATGCAGCATACAGTGGTCAATTCTGCTCCGTTGTCAGGCGTGATGTGACTGTCTGGCCAGTACAGGATCTGTTGCCATGTGACTGTCTGGTCAGTGCAGGATCTGTTGTGATGTGACTGTCTGGTCAGTGCAGGATCTGTTGTCATGTGACTGTCTGGTCAGTGCAGGATCTGTTGTCATGTGACTGTCTGGTCAGTGCAGGATCTGTTGTGATGTGACTGTCTGGTCAGTGCAGGATCTGTTTTCATGTGACTGTCTGGTCAGTGCAGGATCTGTTGTGATGCGATTGTCTGGTCAGTGCAGGATCTATTGTCATGCGTGATGTGATTGTCTGGTCAGTGCAGGATCTGTTGTGATGTGACTGTTTGGTCATTGCAGAATTTGTTGTGAGGCGTGATGTGATTGTCTGGTCAGTGTGGGATGTGTTGTGATGTCACTATCTAGTCAGTGCAGGATCTGTTGTAGTGTGACTGTCTGGTCAGTGGGGGATTTGTTGTGATGTCACTGTCTAGTCAGTGCAGGATCTGTTGTAATGTGACTGTCTGGTCAGTGGGGGATTTGTTGTGATGTCACTGTCTGGTCAGTGCAGGATCTGTTGTAATGTGACTGTCTGGTCAGTGGGGGATTTGTTGTGATGTCACTGTCTGGTCAGTGCAGGATCTGTTGTAATGTGACTGTCTGGTCAGTGGGGGATTTGTTGTGATATCACTGTCTGGTCAGTGCAGGATCTGTTGTAATGTGACTGTCTGGTCAGTGTGGGATGTGTTGTGATGTCACTGTCTAGTCAGTGCAGGATCTGTTGTCATGTGACTGTCTGGTCAGTGGGGGATTTGTTGTGATATCACTGTCTGGTCAGTGCAGGATCTGTTGTAATGTGACTGTCTGGTCAGTGTGGGATTTGTTGTGATGTCACTGTCTAGTCAGTGCAGGATCTGTTGTAATGTGACTGTCTGGTCAGTGGGGGATTTGTTGTGATATCACTGTCTGGTCAGTGCAGGATCTGTTGTAATGTGACTGTCTGGTCAGTGGGGGATTTGTTGTGATATCACTGTCTGGTCAGTGCAGGATCTGTTGTAATGTGACTGTCTGGTCAGTGGGGGATGTGTTGTGATGTCACTGTCTAGTCAGTGCAGGATCTGTTGTAATGTGACTGTCTGGTCAGTGGGGGATTTGTTATGATGTCACTGTCTGGTCAGTGCAGGATCTGTTGTAATGTGACTGTCTGGTCAGTGGGGGATTTGTTGTGCTGTCACTGTCTGGTCAGTGCAGGATCTGTTGTAATGTGACTGTCTGGTCAGTGTGGGATTTGTTGTGATGTCACTGTCTGGTCAGTGCAGGATCTGTTGTAATGTGACTGTCTGGTCAGTGCAGGATCTGTTGTGATGTGAGATGTGACTATCCGGCCAATGCAGGATCTGTTGTGTCTAAAGTCTGACTGTTCATCCATTGCTTGTTTGCCAACGGCATTTCTAAACCTCTCCGGAACGGTCCTGTTGAATACTTCACCTGGCACTGGCAATCAAGACTATTCCTCTCCCACTCCAGCACTCCTGTATGTCTCCTTTCTCTGCCAACTTCTCACACATTCTTCTCTGGTCATCACAGATTAAAAAAAAAAAAAAGGAAAGACCACAGATGCACAAAGAGAAACATCACAGATACACAAAAGTAAATAATACAGATAAACAAAAGAAAACATCACGGATACACACAAGAATTCTTCACAGACAAACAAAAGGAAACATTACAGACAAACAAAAGCAAACATCATAGATACACACAAGGAAACATCACAGATGCACAAAAGGAAACATTACAGATAAGCAAAAGTAAACATTACAGACAAACAAACGGAGATATTACAGACAAACAAAAGGAAACATCACGGATACACACAAGAATTCTTCACAGACAAACAAAAGGAAACATTACAGAGAAACAAAAGGAAACATCATAGATACACACAAGGAAACATCACAGATGCACAAAAGGAAACATTACAGATAAGCAAAAGTAAACATTACAGGAAAAAAAAAACGGAGATATTACAGACAAACAAAAGGAAACATCACGGATACACACAAGAATTCTTCACAGACAAATAAACGGAGATATTACAGACAAACAAAAGGAAACATCACAGATACACAAAAGGAAACAACACAGATACACAAAAGCAATCATCACAGATACAAACAAGGAAATATTACAGATTACAGACAAACAAAAGGAATCATCACAGACAAATAAAAGGAAACATCACAGATACACATCAGGAAACATAACAGATACTCACAAGGAAATATTACAGATACGCTCAAGGAAACATCACAGACAAACATAAAGAAACATCATAGACAAACAAAAGGAAACATCACAGATACACATCAGGAAACATAACAGATACTCACAAGGAAATATTACAGATACGCTCAAGGAAACATCACAGACAAACATAAAGAAACATCATAGACAAACAAAAGGAAACATCACAGACAAACTAAAGGGAACATCACAGACAAACCGAAGGAAATATTAGAGGCAATCAAAAGGAAACATCACAGATACACATAAGGAAACATCACAGACAACCAAAAGGAACCATTACAGATGCATAAAAGGAAACATCACAGACACACAAAAATAAATATTACAGATACACACAAAGAAACATCACAGATACATCATCATCATCATCATCAAGTGCCGTGCCGGCTGGCGTAGGCGTTCATGGCTCTCCATAGATCTCGGTCTTTGGTTTTCTGGATCACCTCTGCTGCTGATATTCCTCCATGCCACCGTCTCAATCCATCCAGCATCACTTCTCTTGGTCTACCTCTGCCTCTCTTCCCCTCGATCTTTCCAGTTGTTACGATGTTCTCCAATGCCTTTCTTCTCATCTCATGACCGAGGAAAGCTGTTTGTCTCTGTCTTATTGTTGTATATAATGTTCTAGTTTCATTAGCCTGTTTCAGGCATCGTCGTTAGTTACTCTGGCAGTCCAAGGAATTCGCAACATTCGTCTCAGGAACCACATCTCTGTTGCTTCTAATTTCTTCTTAATTTGTTCATTTACATTCCAAGATTCACTGCCATACAGCAAAACTGGTTCTACATAGCATTTCAGCACTCTCTTTCTTACATTCAGTGATAGTGACTTATTGCATAAGATACTCTTCATTTTCTGAAATGCGGCTTTTGCCTGCCCTATTCTGCTCCTAATCTCTGTTGTACATCTTCCATCTGATGTTATAAATGCCCCTAGGTATCTAAAATTATCAACTTGGTTAAGGATTTTCCCTTCTATTTCTATGTCACATTTTGGTGTCACCATTTTCTTTGATATTACCATTGTTACTGTTTTCTTGATATTCAAGGAGAGTCCTTTCCTTGCACTCTCTGTTACTACAACGTCTAATAATTGTTGTAGGTCTGTTGAATTATCCGCCACCAATACTGTGTCATCTGCATAGCGTATATTATTTATATTATAACCTCCAACTAGTATTCCTGGCATCTCTTTGATCTCTCTCATTATTACTTCGCTATACAGGGAGAAAAGATCTGGTGACAAGACACACCCTTGTCGTACTCCTAGCTTTATCTGTTCGTAACTACCCTCTTTATTTCCCATTTTAATTGCTGCTACTTGGTTCCAGTAAATATTCTTTATTATTCTTAAATCTTTTCCATCAGTGTTGATATCTTCCAACATTTTACTCAGTTCATCATGTTTTACTTTATCAAATGCCTTAGTATAATCTATGAAGCACAAATATATGTCTCTCTGTTTCTCTATTGACCTTTCTATTAGTGTCCGCAATGTATAAATTGCATTGTTTGTGCCCTTTCCTTCCACAAATCCATACTGTTCTTCACTAATTTCCATTTTTATTTTCTTTTTGGTTCTTCTCATTATGATTCTGAGTAGAAGCTTAGTGATATGGTTTATAAGGTTAATTGTACGAAAATCTTCACAATCAATTGCTCCTGGTCTTTTTGGTATAGCTATAATACAGATTTCAGCATATCACTGGGTAAATATCCACTGCTGTAAATATCATTCAACATTTTGGTTAATATATCTACTCCAAATTCTCCCAATACTTCTAATTCTTCTATTGTGATTTCATCTGGCCCAGCTGTTTTTCCTTTCTTCATACGTTTCATAGCATCAGCGACTTCTTCTTTCAGAATAGGTGGACCTTCTAAGTTACTATCTTCTGTTAATTCTTCCCTTTCTCCTTCATATAATTCTCTTATATACTCATTCCACCTCTTCATTATAGCATCTTCCTCTAATATTATCTTTCCTGTTTTTGATTTCAAACACCCTGTATTTATTCTTATTTTTCTTCCTGTAAGCTCACTGATTTGTCTGCGCATATTTTTTGTATCTTTAATGGAATTTAATTCAATTTTTTTGCATTGCTCGTTTAACCAACTTTCTTTAGCCTTCCCACATTTATCTTTTATTTCTTTATTTATCTTAGCGTATTCTTGTTTGTCATTTTTACTCTGTTTTCTTTTGTCCATCAGTTTAAGATATCTTTATTCATCCATTTTTTCTTAGCTATTTTGCCTCTCTCCGGTAATACTTCTTTGCTAGTTTGATGAATGGAGTCCCTTAACATTTCCCATTGTTCATCTATACTCTGTATTTTAGTTATTGCATTGTACCTATTTTTCACAGTCACTCTGTATTGTTCTTGCATTTCTTTATCTATTTTCAGAACCTCTTTATTAAGTCTCATGTTCTTAACCATTTCTTTCCCTCTCTTTAATCTTACTTTTATTTGTCCACATAGTGGTACATGATCACTATTACAGTCAGCACCAGGCATTGTCTTTACATTTATTAAAGCATTTCTAAATCTTTTATTAATTAGTATGTAGTCAATTTGGTTGCGTATTTTCTTATCAGGGCTTATCCATGTGTACAGTCGTCTTTTATGGTGTTTAAACCATGTGTTTCCAATTATCATATCATTGATATTTGCCCATTCTATTAGCTTTTCCCCTCTTTCATTTCTTGTACCTAAACCATAATTCCCCACTACATCCTTTATTTTTCCCTTTCCTACTTTTGCATTAAAATCACCAAGTATTATCTTTATTTTTTGTGATCCAATTTGAGCAATCGCCATTTCTATTTCGTCGTAAAAGTGTTGTATTTCTTCATCACTACTGCTTGCTGTTGGTGCATATATTTGTATAATATTTATGTCTATTGGTTTGCCTTTGATTTTTACCATAACTACTCTATCTGAAATACACCAGTATCCATTAATTGACTTGGCTGTTTTTTCGTCTAATATTATTCCTACACCTTTGTCATGTGTATCCCCTCCAGAATAAATTATTGTGTGATTGTCAGCTATAATTTTGCCCGATCCCTTCCATCTCATCTCACTAACGCCTAGTATATTCATTTTCATGCTATCCATCTCTCTTAGAACATTGGTCAACTTTCCTAGCTCATTTAATGTCCTAACATTCCATGTTCCTACTCTAAATTTATTTATTTTAGTTAAGATTTTGCCATCAGTAGCTGGATGACGGTCTGGTGTCACCTGTGGCTCATGACTGTCCCTACCGGACGAGGATGCCCTAAGACAGCCATTAACGTCCTTCACTAACTTTGATATATGTTTTGCCATGAAGTCTTGGGAAGATAATGTGGTGGTTTCCCCTTACCTTCCACATTCACATGGTGGTCTTTTTACCTCTGCCTTTGACAGCCATTTCTTACTGTAAGGACAAGTGAGTCCCCTGCTCTGCTCAGCTGCAGAGTTGTCCACTTATTCCGGTGGATACTCGGTCCCCAGAGCTGTGTTAGCCACACCGTAGTGTGTTTCCATCCTCTACCACGTGGAGGTGCAGTTGGGATTTTCCCTTCATAAAGTTATGGTCTCTGACCAAAACTCTCCAGTACTTTTAGAGGATTCACACAAAAAGAAAAATCACAGATACACACAAGGAAACATCAGAGAAAAACAAACGGGCACATCACAGACAAACGAAAGGAGACATCACAGATACATAGATACACAAAAGGAAACATTACAGATACACACAAGGAAACACAGACATACAGAGAAAATATCGAACGAACGACTGAACTTTATTTTCATTAGAGATAAACATCGGAGATAATAGCAGGAAACATCAGAGACAATAACAGGACACAGAGATAACGGCAGGAAACATCAGAGATAATAGCAGGAAACACCAGAGATAATAGGATGAAACATCAGAGATAAAAGCATGAAAAATCAGGGATAATGGCAGAAACATCAGAGATTAATAGCAGGAAACATCTGAGATAATAGCAGGAAACATCAGAGCTATTGCCAGGAAACATCAGAGACAACGGCAGGAAACATCAGAAATAATAGCAGGAAACATCAGAGATAATAGCAGAAACATCACATATAAATAATAGGAAACATCAAAGACAAACTGAAGAAAATATCAGAGATAATGGCAGGAACCATCAGAGATAATAGCAGGAAATATCATATAAAATTATTAGGATATATCACAGATAATAGCAAGAACACCATAAAACAATATTAGGAAAGATATAGGGGATGATATATGAAAGGATATGCCATCACAGAACAATATTGACAATATTGAGGACATACATAAAAAAGCCACACTGAAGTGGACTGGTTTTGGTGAGTTATTATCGCCCCCCCCCCCCCTCCTTTTTTTTTTTTGCCACCACCAACAGCATTCAAGAAGAAGAGGTTCAAACATGGACACCCCATTTGCCTTCTCGTGTAGCCAACTTATCGTTGGTTATCACCCCACAACCGACAGCTTCCGCTTCCGCTGTGGCCGAGATCAGGGGATGCAATTGTTGTCTACAAGGTGCAAACATGGCTGCACACCTGCAAGGTCGTAAAACCGATCCGCTACAAGGCGCCTGTAAACATGGCGATGATAAATATTGTTGCCTGGCGAAATATCACTTGAAGAAATTACCTTCAATTGATATAAAAACCCGCGGTTGAGGAGTGAGTGATGAAGTTGTGGAGTGTGGCAATTTGGGCGTTGAAGACTGTCAATTGCAGGCAGGTGGGCAGTGTGGCTAGGTGAACAGCCCAACTCAGGTGCCAGGGGAGGGCAGAAATTTATGGCCAATGAAGCGCGGAAGCAATTTTCAACAAGGCAAAAGAGGCCAACCGTTTATGGTTTTATTAGCTTCAGCCAACACTTGGTCTCGAGTATTTGATCATCGAGTTGGGGAAATTGCTGGAACATTACAAGCTAATCCGGCATGCTGTCATTCGGGGTTTGTTGCTGCTGGCTGACAGAGAATATCTGCACACCGCACACATCTTGGGATTTCCTAGCGAGTTTATCATCATTATAATCATCATTATCATCATTATCATCATCATTATCATCATCATCATCTGCACACACTGCAAACACTTTGGGCTTTTATAATGCGATATATCATCATCATCTGCATAATTATCACCATCATTATCATCATCGGGAAACTAATCAATTGCAGAGCGTGGCTTCGCTGTCATACCACGGACAGGACTCTAGATCCTTGGCTAGACTACTGCCCCAGACATTATCTTGCCGAATGTTGCTCCCCTCTCATGCCACGGACAGGACTCCTGATGCTCGGCTAGGCCACTGCCCCAGACATTACATTGAATGCTCTGTGTTCGCCATCTTGTTGGTAGGCAGCTGTCTCCACATCCGATATCCTTGCCTTCCATGGCAGCTGTCTCCACATCCGATATCCTTGCCTTCCATGGTGGCTCTCTCCAATCCGCTGTGACTTGTCATGTGGTTAGATTATTTTAGTTGTTCTGTCTAGCCGAACACGGTGCTCTCATTCTTCTATAAAACCACATCTCAGCAACTTCCACATCAATCCCCACTTGTCTGCAAGTTGTCCATGTTTCGCCTCAGTGCATCTGGACTGACTTAATATAGCTGTTAAGCACTTCATTTCTCAACTTCATTGACACAGATAAATTGCAGAAATATTCTTTATCTTTTTTAAATGTCACCTTTTTTTGAGCTATTCTAGATTAAACTTCCTTAATACATCTCCCATCTGCCGTTATTAAAATGCCCAAATACTTAAATACATTGAGTTGTTTTAGACTGGTTCCATTCACTTGGATGTGCATTTTGGATGGCATGTTTTCTATGTAATTACTAATACTTCTGTTGTTTCTAAAAAATTCCATCTAAGTCCTTTGTTGTGACTTTCTGTGGCAATTACATCCAACATTTCTTGTAACTGGGTTACATTTTCAGCGAACAAAACCATGACATCAACGTGACGCAGGTTGTTTACATTATTTCAACAAACCGATATTTCTGGCTTGTCTTGTATGGATTCCATTGTTATGTCACTGTACACGTGTGGAAACAATGTGGATATCCCTAGCTGTCCGTGATAAACTGACGCAATTTTTGTTGTTGTTGTTGTTGTTGTTGTTGTTGTTGTTTGCATTTCCTTTACAGGACATCGCTGTCAACATCAGCATCTTTCAGCTGATTGTTGATTTCTTGGCAAGATTACGCTCAGTAGTTTACCATTGCTTTCTGAGCAACCGGCGCACATACCCCGTAAGTTACCGACGCGGAGGGAACCGCTACCGATTCTCGCGCAACGTCATGTTACTGACGAAAGTATACGAGATTACGGAGAAAGGAGGCAAATTACTTGTACATAATTTTTACCGTGATAAACTGAGGCAGGTTATTTCTACACAGTGGTATCTATACATAGACCACGGTTAGTGCAGGGCGTTACTTCAATCATGACCTCACTGAAATACACCTGCACTGACTCTCAGACAGACACTCTCGCTGACTCTGTCATTGACTCCTTCATTGATGTCACCACTGACTCCCTCCTGATTAACTCTGTCAAAGCCAGACAGCTTCGTTAACTGTGCCACTAAATCATGTCATTGAGTGGGCAACAGACTCCCTCGGTGAAAGACACACTCACTGACAGACACACTCATTGATAGACACACTCACTGACAGACACACTCATTGATGGACACACTCACTGACAGACACACTCATTGATAGACACACTCACTGACAGACACACTCATTGAATAGACACACTCCTGACACACTCATTGATAGACACACTCACTGACAGACACCTCATTGATAGACACACTCACTGACAGACACACTCATTGATAGACACACTCACTGACAGACACACTCATTGATAGACACTCTCACTGACAGACACACTCATTGATAGACACACTCACTGACAGACACACTCATTGATAGACACACTCACTGACAGACACACTCATTGATAGACACACTCACTGACAGACACACTCATTGATAGACACACTCACTGACAGACACACTCATTGATAGACACACTCACTGACAGACACACTCATTGATAGACACACTCACTGATAGACACACTCATTGATAGACACACTCACTGACAGACACACTCATTGATAGACACACTCACTGACAGACACACTCATTGATAGACACACTCACTGACAGACACACTCATTGATAGACACACTCACTGACAGACACACTCATTGATAGACACACTCACTGACATACACACTCAACGACTCCACCACTGACTGCCTGCTAACTGACGTTCTTGTCTCCCCTAGATGAACCATGGTTTCTTGGCTAACAGGCTGCCCACAGCTGACGCGTCTGGCAGTTGTCTAATGTGACATCAAATGCCTACCTATTGCCTAATGTGACATCACATGCCTACCTGTTGTCTAATGTGACATCACATGCCTACCTGTTGTCTAATGTGACATCACATGCCTACCTGTTGCCTAATGTGACATCACATGCCTACCTGTTGTCTAATGTGACATCACATGCCTACCTATTGTCTAATGTGACATTACATGCCTACCCGTTGTCTAATGTGACATTACAAGCCTACCCGTTGTCTAATGTGACATTACAAGCCTACCCGTTGTCTAATGTGACATCACATGTCTTCGTCTGGCCAACACACTCATGTCAATGCCAGTGTTGTATCTTAATTCGTTACTTTAAGGGCCTAGGAGTTTCTCCAAGTTGCAGTGGTAGCTGGGATAGACAGAAGACACAATCTCTGGTCTATTTAACCCGCCAACGATTTCCCGCCTGTCACAGAGCGGTGGGCGGGGCCTAGGGTCCAGTTGTTGACTGAGTCACCGTCAGTCAAACCCACGATAGTGCTGTCTAAGTCAAACATGGTGGCTGCAGACTACACCTACAGCAAGCTAGGGTGGGGCTGGATTCGAAGACCTCAGACCATCCACGGCACACCTGCGACAAAAGACCAGGCCAGCACTCTGATGTCCGGCCGTGGATGTTTGAATGTAAGTTGACACCCATGTTTTCTCATCTCACCTGTTGTCTAGACCTGGCCAACACTGGTGATGTCCTGCCGTGGATGTTAGGCTGTAAGTTGACACCCATGTTTTCTCATCTCACCTGTTGTCTAGACCTGGCCAACACTGGTGATGTCCTGCCGTGGATGTTTGATTGTAAGTTAACGCCCATGTTTTCTCACCTCATCTATTGTCTAGACCTGGCCAGCACTCTGATCTCCTGCTGTAGATGTTAGACCGTAATTTGATACCCATGTTTTCTCACCTCATCTATTGTCTAGACCTGGCCAGCACTCTGATCTCCTGCCGTAGATGTTAGACCGTAATTTGATACCCATGTTTTCTCACCTCATCTATTGTCTAGACCTGGCCAGCACTTTGATGTCCTGCCGTAGATGTTTGATTGTAAGTTGATACCCATGTTTTCTCATCTCATCTGTTGTGTTGACCTGGCCAGCACTGGAGATATTCTGTCGTAGATGTTAGACGGTAATTTCACACCCATGTTTTCTCACCTCATCTGTTGTCTAGACCAGGTCAGCACCGGTGATGTGCTGCCCTAGATGTTAGACCGTAAGTTGACACCCATGTTTTTTAACCTCATCTGTTGTTTTCTGGTGTACTTTCCACTGTCTAGAACACCAATACGACAGGACACCGACCACCAGGACTGTCATAGGCGGATTATTCGCTCACATCTTCATCATGTGTGCTATCACCGCTAGTCTAAAATATCCCCTCCGTACTGACGTCGATCATCCATAGAGTTACCACCAATTTCTACTGTTGGCCGTAACTTACATTCATCTCTGTCATCAAGAACATTACGTCTAATCCTGTAAACACTATTGTGACATTGTTTCTCATTGTAAACATTGTCTCTCATTCTATAAACATTATCGTAACATTGTTTCTCATTGTATAAACATTATCGTAACATTGTTTCTCATTGTATAAACATTATCGTAACATTGTTTCTCATTGTATAAACATTATCGTAACATTGTTTCTCATTGTATAAACGCTATTGTAATATTGCTTCTCATTGTAAACATTGTCTCTCATTCTATAAACATTATCGTAACATTGTTTCTCATTGTATAAACATTATCGTAACATTGTTTCTCATTGTATAAACATTATCGTAACATTGTTTCTCATTGTATAAACGCTATTGTAATATTGCTTCTCATTGTAAACATTGTTTCTCATTGTATAAACATTATCGTAACATCGTTTATCATTACATAAACACTGTTGTGACATTGTTTCTCATTGTGTAAACACTACTGTAACATTGTTTCTCATTGTGTAAACACTATTCTAATATTGTTCCTCACTGTAAACATTGTTTCTCATTGTATAAACATTATCGTAACATCGTTTCTCATTGTATAAACACTATTGTAATATTGCTTCTCATTGTAAACATTGTTTCTCAATGTATAAACATGATCGTAACATCGTTTATCATTGTGTAAACACTATTGTAATATTGCTTCTCATTGTAAACATTGTTTCTCATTGTATAAACATTATCGTAACATCGTTTCTCATTGTATAAACACTATTGTAATATTGCTTCTCATTGTAAACATTGTTTCTCAATGTATAAACATGATCGTAACATTGTTTCTCATTGTATAAACACTATTGTAATATTGTTTCTCATTGTAAACATTGTTTCTCATTGTATAAACATTATCGTAACATCGTTTCTCATTGTATGAACATTATTGTAACATTGTTTCTCATTGTATGAACATTATCGTAACATTGTTTCTCATTGTATAAATACTGTTGTGACATTGTTTCTTATTGTATAAATACTGTTGTGACATTGTTTCTCATTGTGTAAACACTACTGTAACATTGTTTCTCATTGTATGAACATTATCGTAACATCGTTTCTCATTGTATGAACATTATCGTAACATTGTTTCTCATTGTATAAATACTGTTGTGACATTGTTTCTCATTGTATAAATACTGTTGTGACATTGTTTCTCATTGTGTAAACACTACTGTAACATTGTTTCTCATTGTATGAACATTATCGTAACATCGTTTCTCATTGTATGAACATTGTCGTAACATCGTTTCTCATTGTATGAACATTATCGTAACATCGTTTCTCATTGTATGAACATTATCGTAACATCGTTTCTCATTGTATGAACATTATCGTAACATTGTTTCTCATTGTATAAATACTGTTGTGACATTGTTTCTCATTGTATAAATACTGTTGTGACATTGTTTCTCATTGTGTAAACACTACTGTAACATTGTTTCTCATTGTGTAAACACTACTGTAACATTGTTTCTCATTGAGTAAACATCATTGTAACATTGTTTCTCATTGTATAAACACTATTGTAACATTGTTTCTCATTGTGTAAACATCATTTAACATATTACTGTAACATTATTTCTTATTTTATAAATATTATTAGAGACTTGTTTTTCATTGCATAAGCATTGTTGTAACAGTTTGAACTAAAAGAGTGTGATAATCAATCCAGAGTTAACTACTCCACTTCAAGCATTTGTAGCTATAGAAGACGAGTTATTTCTCGATGTAACATTATTCTCTGATGAGGCATGGTTTCATCTACCCGGACACGTTAATAGCTAAAATAACTCGTATGTGGAGCACGGTTAATCCCATGCATTTCATGAAGCACCCCTAAACGATGAGAAAATTGAGGTATGGGTGTGCGGTCAGTAGAAAGAGTTTTATTGAACCAATTTTCTTCAACAACACAGTAAATGCCGACCGGTACCGTACTGAAATTCTGGAATCTTTTTTTTAAAACAACTGAATGAAGGTGAAATAAAAGAAGCGTGGTTCCAGCAAGATGGTGCAACTGCACTTACAGCTACACTAAACGCTTACTGCGTTTCTGTTGGAAGACATTTTTGCAAATCGCATAATATCACGTGGAATTTGACCTGCTCGTTCTCCAGATCTATCTTCATTAGATTATTATCTATGGGGCTTCTTGAAAGGAAATGTTTACAAAAATAATGTACACACAATTGAGGGCATGAAAGAAGCAACCAAAATTACCATGCAAGAAGTAACAGCAGACACGTTGCAGAAGGTATTTGACAATATGAAGAGATTTGTACAGTCATGTCTTAAAGCCCATGGTGGACATTTCCAACACCTGTTATAATGAATACTTCATTGGTACTTTCCAGCTTCCCCAAAACAGCGTTACACCATAGCAGTAATTATTATAACTAATTTAACGAATTTCTTAGCACTTTTGTGATGACGTCATGTACTTATTTTTATTTTTTTTCAAATTTGTTCTACATACAAAGTGCAGTGATACTTAACACACAGCCGGTATAACCACATACTAGCAAGCCTCCTTCTGTCTCAACCCTAGGAAGTGGACAACAGCTGCTAGCATGGATCTGCCGGCCCCAGACAGCACCGACATCTCTGCTCAAGTCTGTTCCAGGATACTCGCGGTGCCGCCCACACCCGGAGCCAAACCAGTGTTCTCACTCACCAGCTACTCCATTGAGAGCATCCTAGCCCGTTCGTCTATGCGATACAAGGGAGATAACCGTTGCCAGGACGTGGCAATGGCAGATAACATGCATGTGTCAACCTGCGGGACGCCGGCGGCACGTGATCATGGAGACACAGACAAAGATATGGTCATCACACCAGAAGGTGACTTGTCATTTATGTATATCGGTATGTCGAGTGCCCTGTCTGTCTGTCTAATGTCCTGTCTGTCTGTCTAATGTCCTGTCTTTGCCTAATGTCTTGTTTATATGTCTTGGCTGTCTGCCTAATGTCTTGTCTATCTGTCTAATGTCCTGTCTGATAATGTCCTGTCTGTCTGTCTATTGTCGTGTCTGTCTTTCTAGTATCAAGTCTGTCTAATATATTGTTTGTCTAACGGCCTGTATTTCTAATGTCTTGTCTGTCTAATGTCCTAACTGTCTAATGTTTTGTCTGTCTGTCTGTATAACGTCTTGTCTGTCCGTCTAATGTCTTTTCTGTCTAATGTCTTGTTTGCCTGTCTAATGTTTTGGCTCTCTGTCTAAAATCATATCTATCTGTTTGTATAATGACTTGTTTGTTTGTATATGTCATATCTGTCTGTCTAATGTCCTGTCTAATGTCTTGTCTGCCTAATGTCCTTCTGTCTAATGTCTTGTTTGTTTGCCTAATGTCTTATTTGTCTGTCTAATATCATATCTGTACGTCCAATGTCATATCTGTCTATCTAATGTCTGTTTGTCTATTGTCTTGTCTGTCTATTGTCTTGTCTTGTCTGTCTGTCTGTCTGTCTGTCTGTCTGTCTGTCTGTCTGTCTGTCCAATATCCTGACTGTCTGTCTATTGTCCTGTCTTTCTAATATCATGTCTGTCTGTCTATTATCATGTATGATTTTTTAATGTCATGTCTGTCGGTCTAATGTTCTGTCTATCTAATGCCTTTTTTGTATGTCCAATGTCTTGTCTGTCTATCTAATGACTGTCTATTGTCCTTTCTTCTGTCCAATATCCTGTCTGTGTATTGTCATGTATACCTGTTTAATGTCATGTCACGTCACGTCACGTCACGTCATGTCTGTCTGTCTGTCTGTCTGTCTGTCTGTCTGTCTGTCTGTCTGTCTGTCTAATGTCTTGTCTGTCAAATATCTTATCTGTCTGTATAATGTCTTGTCTATCTGTCTAATGTCCTCTCTGCTGTCCAATGTCCTGCCTGTCTATAATGTCCTTTCAGTTTATTGTAATGTCTATCTATCCGGAGAGTATTTTCGGGCTTGATTGCGTTGTGCCTGTATACAGCAGAGCTGCGTTCTTTGCGCCGTTGGGCCGACACATCCGACTTCTGAGGCGTTTGTTGACCGGGTTAACCGTCCCGGGTGTCCTGTCTGTCTATTGTCCTGTCAGTCTGATTGCCTAATTCCCTGTCTGTCTATTGTCTTGTACGGCTATTGTCCCGTCTGTCTATTGTCCTGTCTGTCTATTGTCCTGTCTGTCTATTGTCCTGTCTGTTGTCCTGTCTGCCTGGTGTCCTGTCGGTCTGTCTCTGCGTGACTGCTTCTGCCTAGTGCCTTCTGTATGTTCTATGTATATATGTGAATGTGGATTTGTGGGAGATTTGGATGATGGGAAGTGTGGATATGTGGATGTGGATATCTGTAACATGTGGATGTGTGAATGTAGATATGTGAGAGATGTGGATATGTGTTTGTGGATATGTGGATATGTGAATGTGGATATATGGGATGTGTAGATATGTGTTTGTGGATATGTGGTATGTGAATGTCGATATATAGGGTGTGTAGATATGTGTTTGTGGATATGCGAATGTGGATATGTGGGAGATGTAGATATGTGGGAGATGTAGATATGTGGGAGATGTAGATATGTATGAGATGTGAGTACTATAGTAAGTGACGTCGAATTTTTGTAGAGGTGATGCTGGAGGGTTATCGATTTCCTCCACAAAGGAAAAAAGATAACTCCTCATTGTCCGATATTGATTCATTTCCCGGTTGGGTGTTGTCAAGTGACTCATCAGAGGAGGTGTGGATGGTATGGTCAAGTGACCCCTTGGGTGTAGGGGAGGTACGTCTAGTGATGTAGTGGTGCTTAAAGTGAGCGACGACATGGGGTACAAAATGAAACAATAACAAAACAATTCAAAGAAGGTATTTAATAATTTTAATACAGGGAAAATATAGAGAGAGAAACATTAAACGAGGAGAGGGGTGGTAGTGACGTTATCGGGTTGTACCTGTCGTTTTATAAAGAGATTGATTGATTGATTGATTGATTGATTGATTTAGGAATCGACATCACAGCATTCGGGGCATTCCCATAAGTGCTCCGTCCCCATCCTCAGCAACCAGCGAAGAGTTCCAACACTAATAGTACCAGTAGCAGTCTGATTATAAGTCCGTCTCGCCTTTCCTTTGAGCGTTGAGCGTCGGCCAGATCCCTTCGTCACTCCTCGTTGTCTCATTCTTGCCAGACCACGGTAATCCATTTGCTCCTCCGAGGTGTGCACGTGCTCCCACAAGGCCGCAACCACGTCTGCCTTGTCATGTATCAATACTCCACCAAGTTCTGCAGAGCCAGCCAATCTGTCCGCCTGTTCATTTCCCAGCACACCGGCATGCCCCGGAGAAAAGATCCAAGCGATGCTTGTCACCCGTGACCTCTGAAGCGAAGCTAAGCCACTACGCACGAAACCTTCCCGTCCTCACCCCCGTCAGCATGCCTTCTGAGTCAGCCACAATCACGATGTGTGTGTGTGTGTGTGTCGTATTCTCCATCCAGCGGAGAGCCGCAGTGACTGCCTCCACTTCCATTCTTAAGCTGGATGTTGTGGTATCATATGCCAGGCTCTCCTGTTCCAAACATCGACCATTAGCTTTGGCTATGAAACCCCAGCCACTTCTCTCACCTCTTGACACCGAACCATCTGTGTAGATAATCACATCACTCGAGTGAGCATTGTCCTGAATTAGTTGCTGGATTTCCACTTCCGTAGCCCATGCTGGCCACTTCCTGCACTCCCGGCTTAATGTGATTATAACTCTGCACAAGTCTGACTGCTCCGCTAGCACTCTGACCCACTCCGCTCCACGCCTAATGTTCTCCAGGGGGCAAACCTGTCTGATCGTATCCTCCGCCTGAGCCATCCATGATTTCCTTCTTATCAGTTGCTGAACCTTAACTGCGTCCAGCGCCTCATGCAGTGGCTGGTCTGTGTCTGCAGCTACTCTGAGGTATGCCTTCACCTGCATCACCTTAAGCCTACCAGCAACAGTCGGCAGACCAAGGATGTAACGCATACACATTAATGGGGTGTCTCTAGTGCATCCCAGAATGACCCACATAGCTTCGTTCTGTATGCGCTCTAACTTCACCAGCTGGCTCTCTGAGAACAGTGAGCAGACCTAATCCATAATCAATTACTGAGAGGATCAAGTGCTGGTATAGTGTGAAAAGCATTCTCTGCACTATGTCCATTGCAGCCATAGTTTTAAGTGCATTGAGTCCCTTTTGAGTTCTTGTCACGACCGTCTCCACATGGTCCTTGAAGGATAGGCTCCTGTCAAATGTGATCCCCAGATCACAAATGTGATCCCCAGATTATAAAGAGATATGGTAATGAAGCACTATGTTGATGATTGATGTAGATATTAATCTCGCGGGTATAAAACCCCATATTGATTGCCCCACCCGCCCCTTGGGTGGTGAGGACATTCAAGAACTTTTCATTGTCCAAAACTTTGTGATTCTTAGTAAGACCTTTGGTGTTCGTTTTGGCGTAGGAACCGAAACAATGATAAGCTTTCCTACACAATGACACCAACCCATCCCCTTCGTATTCTAGTTTGAAAAGATTAGGGATTTTCTTTATATAAGCTTTGATGTCCTGACAGTCCTGACGGGTAGTAGTACTAGGGATAGTTCTATGAGCAAGGCAGACTTCAGACGGGAACCACTGATTGTAGACTATTATAGTCTTCTCGTAGGTGTGGTCTAACCACCCCAAAGAGTGTATCGGGGCTAAGGGCCAAGTAGAGAGAGTCAGTGTCCATTTCAGTGAGTTGGTAGTCGTCTTTAGGGACAAATTATTCAAGACGGTAGGATGAGGCGGGAGATATTCCAGCGTTTATTGTATATTGTAGGCGAGAACTAACATGTGCTTTGTGTGTTTCAGAAATCGATTCTATCACGCGTCCTTAGATTTGTGCTAAGTCTGTAACTCTTGTAGCGTGTTTCTCTTGATAACGTGTTTCTTTTTCTTGTATGACTGTTGTGTCATACCAGATCTTCGTTTCTGTGTTATGGCTTGGTCTCCTATTACGCCCTGATGTGAAAGACTACCCAATTAATATCACCTGACAACATAATATTTATGTCTCTATATGTCAAAGAAGAAGCAGCAGCAGCAGCAGCAGCAGCAGCAGCAGCAGCAGCAGCAGCAGCAGCAGCAGCAGTAGTAGTAGTAGTAGTAGTAGTAGTAGTAGTAGTAGTAGTAGTAGCAGCAGCAGTAGTAGTAGTAGTAGTAGTAGTAGTAGTAGTAGTAGTAGTAGTAGTAGTAGTAGTAGTAGTAGTAGTAGTAGTAGTAGTAGTAGTAGTAGTAGTAGTAGTAGTAGTAGTAGTAGTAGTAGTAGTAGTAGTAGTAGTAGTAGTAGTAGTCTCTTATAACAAAAGTTATATCCGTGTACGAAGGGAAAAATGGAGGATGTAGTGGGGAATTATGGTTTAGGTACAAGAAATGAAAGAGGGGAAAAGCTAATAGAATGGGCAAATATCAATGATATGATAATTGGAAACACATGGTTTAAACACCATAAAAGACGACTGTACACATGGATAAGCCCTGATAAGAAAATACGCAACCAAATTGACTACATACTAATTAATAAAAGATTTAGAAATTCTTTAATTAATGTAAAGACAATGCCTGGTGCTGACTGTAATAGTGATCATGTACCACTATGTGGACAAATAAAAGTAAGATTAAAGAGAGGGAAAAAAATGGTTAAGAACATGAGACTTAATAAAGAGGTTCTAAAAATAGATAAAGAAATGCAAGAACAATACAGAGTGACTGTGAAAAATAGGTACAATGCAATAACTAAAATACAGAGTATAGATGAACAATGGGAAATGTTAAGGGACTCCATTCATCAAACTAGCAAAGAAGTATTACCAGAGAGAGGCAAAATAGCTAAGAAAAAATGGATGAATGAAGATATCTTAAACCTGATGGACAAAAGAAAACAGTATAAAAATGACAAACAAGAATACGCTAAGATAAATAAAGAAATAAAAGATAAATGTGGGAAGGCTAAAGAAAGTTGGTTAAACGAGCAATGCAAAAAAAAAATTGAATTAAATTCCATTAAAGATTCAAAAAATATGCACAGACAAATCAGTGAGCTTACAGGAAAAAAGATAAGAATAAATACAGGGTGTTTGAAATCAAAAACAGGAAAGATAATATTAGAGGAAGATACTATAATGAAGAGGTGGAATGAGTATATAAGAGAATTATATGAAGGAGAAAGGGCAGAATTAGCAGAAGATAGTAACTTAGAAGGTCCACCTATTCTGAAAGAAGAAGTCGCTGACGCTATGAAACGTATGAAGAAAGGAAAAACAGCTGGGCCAGATGAAATCACAATAGAAGAATTAGAAGTATTGGGAGAATTTGGATTAGATATATTAACCAAAATGTTGAATGATATTTACAGCAGTGGATATTTACCCAGTGATATGCTGAAATCTGTATTTATAGCTATACCAAAAAGACCAGGAGCAATTGATTGTGAAGATTTTCGTACAATTAACCTTATAAACCATATCACTAAGCTTCTACTCAGAATCATAATGAGAAGAACCAAAAAGAAAATAAAAATGGAAATTAGTGAAGAACAGTATGGATTTGTGGAAGGAAAGGGCACAAACAATGCAATTTATACATTGCGGACACTAATAGAAAGGTCAATAGAGAAACAGAGAGACATATATTTGTGCTTCATAGATTATACTAAGGCATTTGATAAAGTAAAACATGATGAACTGATTAAAATGTTGGAAGATATCAACACTGATGGAAAAGATTTAAGAATAATAAAGAATATTTACTGGAACCAAGTAGCAGCAATTAAAATGGGAAATAAAGAGGGTAGTTACGAACAGATAAAGCTAGGAGTACGACAAGGGTGTGTCTTGTCACCAGATCTTTTCTCCCTGTATAGCGAAGTAATAATGAGAGAGATCAAAGAGATGCCAGGAATACTAGTTGGAGGTTATAATATAAATAATATACGCTATGCAGATGACACAGTATTGGTGGCGGATAATTCAACAGACCTACAACAATTATTAGACGTTGTAGTAACAGAGAGTGCAAGGAAAGGACTCAACTTGAATATCAAGAAAACAGTATCAATGGTAATATCAAAGAAAATGGTGACACCAAAATGTGACATAGAAATAGAAGGGAAAATCCTTAACCAAGTTGATAATTTTAGATACCTAGGGGCATTTATGACATCAGATGGAAGATGTACAACAGAGATTAGGAGCAGAATAGGGCAGGCAAAAGCTGCATTTCAGAAAATGAAGAGTATCATATGCAATAAGTCACTGTCACTGAATGTAAGAAAGAGAGTGCTGAAATGCTATGTAGAACCAGTTTTGCTGTATGGCAGTGAATCTTGGAATGTAAATGAACAAATTAAGAAGAAATTAGAAGCAACAGAGATGTGGTTCCTGAGACGAATGTTGCGAATTCCTTGGACTGCCAGAGTAACTAACGACGACTGCCTGAAACAGGCTAATGAAACTAAAACATTATATACAACAATAAGACAGAGACAAACAGCTTTCCTCGGTCATGTGATGAGAAGAGAGGCATTGGAGAACATCGTAACAACTGGAAAGATCGAGGGGAAGAGAGGCAGAGGTAGACCAAGAGAAGTGATGCTGGATGGATTGAGACGGTGGCATGGAGGAATATCAGCAGCAGAGTTGATTCAGAAAACCAAAGACCGAGATCTATGGAGAGCCATGAACGCCTACGCCAGCCGGCACGGCACTTGATGATGATGATGACAGCGCGTATGTGTAGTAGAAATTCAGCACTATTACATAATTGTCATTACGCTATCTAAGTAATAGAAGTAGTATTAATATTGGTAGTAACAGAGGGTTCCACAGATATTAACATTAGCGGGGAAAAGTAGATGTAGCAGCAGATATTAATTGTAGTCAGCATCAAGAAGAGACATGTCGCCAGGCGTGGACGAGCATACCTCAACACAAATTGCTTTGCGATCTCCGACAGCATGGATCAATTCACGTGTTGATTCACTCTACTGGAATCCTCATTAACGTCGTTATCTTCAAGCAATGGTAGTAGTAGTAGTAGTAGCAATGGTAGCAGTAGAACTAGTAATCATCATCGTCACGTGTCTTACTGGCTGGCGTAGACGATCATACCTCCCCATAAACTGTGATCTCTGGCGGTATGGATCAATTCATGTGTTGACTAACTCTACTGGAATCCCAAATAACATCATTATCTGCACGCAATTGTGGTAGTCGTAGTAGCATTAGTAGTAGTAGTACTGGTCATCATCATCTTCATGTGTCTTACCTGCTGGCGTTGACGATCACGTTTTTTTTTTCACATATTGCAATCACTGTTTATGTTGGCTGTTTCCATTAGTTGTTTTCGTTTTACTTGATTGTATCGCTTCATTGATTGTCTCAATGGTTGTCATTTTCCAGTAGTTTTCGATTTCTTTTGTTTTTGTGTATTTTTCCTTTTGACTTGTGCATTTGGATGTCTTGTTTTCTTGAGGTGACTCATTCAGTGTTTATGTTAGTTTTCAGGTTTATGTCAGCAGTAATTCTTGGTTGTGTCAGTTTTCATTGGTCGAGTCAGTTTGTTGTTGTGTCATTTTTTCTTGAGTGTGTCATTTTCAGTTGTTGTCTGTTACTTTTTGGAAGTCTTGTTTTCGTTAGGTACCTCGTTCAATGTTTATGGTAGCAGTTTTCCTTGGGTGTGTTGGTTTTCATTGGTTGTTTCATTTATTATCTGTCTGTTGTCAGTGTTTGTATCAGTTTTCAATGTTTATGTTGGCAGTTTTCATTGGTTGTGTTAGTTTTCATTGATTATGGCGCTTCTTTGATTGTCTCAATGGTTGACATTTTTCAGTGGCTGTGTCATTTTTCAGGAGTTTTCGATTTCTTTTTGTTTTTGTATGTTTCCTTTTGATTTGTACATTTTTATGTATTGTTTTCTTGAGGTGTGTGTGTGTGTGTGTGTGTGTGTGTGTGTGTGTGTGTGTGTGTGTGTGTGTGTGTGTGTGTGTGTGTGTGTGTGTGTGTGTGATTTTTCATTGGTTGTTTAAGTTTTCATTGTTTGTGTCGGAGACATATTATCATATAAGTGTGTTTGAGTGAGCGATTTCAGGACTTAGTGAGCGCCTATTTGTCTGCCGTGCAGGAACGGACAACCGATGATCTCATCAGTCTTGAATGTTACACTATACCTAACGCCATACTGCCTTGTAGTTGATACTACACCTCTCATCCCTGAGCTGTTGTATCGTTGTTTACTCCTAAGTGTCATGTACCCAAGACTCACTCAGTGTGAAGAAGGGTATTTATCAGTATCACACAGTGAGCCTTTTTCGCGGCAATAAAGACACTATCAATACGATGTTAGAGCGGTGTTTCAGATTATGCCTTCATCATCTTTTACAACAACATTGTCATTAACACATAACACGCTATGTTGGTATATTACCGAATGTCTACTACACATATATGAACGCTGTACACGGAGCTGCACACTTCTTAAATGATGACAACTACTACTCCTATCATTATTACAACAACAACAACTACTACTACTACTACTACTACTACTACTACTACTACTACTACTACTACTACTACTACTACTACTACTACTACTACTACTACTACTACTACTACTACTACAACTACTACTACTACTACTACTACTACTACTACTACTACTACTACTACTACTACTACTACTACTACTACTACTACTGCTGCTGCTGCTGCTGCTGCTGCTGCTGCTGCTGCTGCTGCTGCTACTACTACTACTACTGCTACTACTACTACTACTACTACTACTACTACTACTACTACTACTACTACTACTACTACTACTACTACTATTACGAATATTATTATTGCTTGTATGTCTGAACCATGCCGTCGGAGATCGCAATATGTGGACAAACTTGATCGTCTACGCCTGCCTGGAAGACACGTGATGATTATGATTACTAGTACTACTGCTAGTATTGCTGCTACGACTACCACCCTTGCATTAAGATAACGACGTCAATTGGGATCCCAATAGATTGAGTCAACAAATGAATTGATCCAAACCGTCGGATATCGCAGTTTATGGTGAGGTATGATAGCAGTGAAAAGGAACGGTCGTCAATGAACATCACAGTAAACGGGGAGATACTAGAACAAGTAACAAGTGTCTCCTATCTTGGACATATAATAACAGATGATGGCAGAAGTGAAATAGAAATCAAAAAGAGAATAGGAATGGCCAAAAATGCTTTCAACGGCACGAAATCAGCATTAACATCTAGAGAGATTAAAAATGAGAAATTTCAAATGCTACGTATAATCAACGCTACTGTATGACGCGGAAACCTGGACATTGACCATGCAGCTAGAAAGTTGCATAGAAGCCCTGAAGATGTGGATATACAGACGAATATGTCCTATTGCATGGAAACAAAAATAAATGAAATGCAGAGGTTCTAGAAAAACTGGAAATGAAGAGAGAGTTGATGAAAGAAATAAAGAGGAGGCAAGTGAAATATTTCGGCCACATTAAAAGACATGATACTCTTATAAAACCATATTGGAAAGCAAGGTTGGGGACAAGATGTAGACAACGATACAAGTGGGAAGATAACATCAAGAGATGAACATCAGCCTGACAGAATGTATAGTCTAGGTGAGAGGCAGTGTTGGAGATCCATTGCAGCCAACCTTCATTGTGGAGACGGACCTGATTGATTGATTGATGATCGCCTACGCCAGCCGGTAAGACATGATGATGATGATGATGATGATGATGATGATGATAGATTGATGACGATGACGATGACGAGACGATGATGAGATGACCGAACGAGGATACGGAGACGACGATGAGATGATGATGAGATGATATTGATGATGATGATGATGATGATGATGAATGATGTGATGATGATGAGGGAATGTGATATATGAGAGATGATGATGATGATGATGAATGATGATGATGATGATGATGATGATGATGATGATGATATGATGATGATGATGATGATGATGATGATGATGATGATGATGATGATGATGATGATGATGATGATGATGATGATGATGATGATGATGATGATGATGATGATGATGATGATGATGATGATGATGATGATGATGATGATGATGACGATGACGATGATGACGATGACGACGATGACGATGACGATGACGACGATGACGATGATGATGATGATGATGATGATGATGATGATGATGATGATGATGATGATGATGATGATGATGATGATGATGATGATGATGATGATGATGATGATGATGATGATGATGATGATGATGATGATGATGATGATGATGATGACGACGACTAGTACTAATGCTACTATTGCTACTATTACTACCACCATTGTGGTGGGGATTAAATTAGAGTGAGTCAACACGTGAATTGATCAATGCTGTCGGAGACCACATTTTGTGGCGAGATATGCTCTTCCACGCCAGGCGACATGTCTCTTGACCATGCTGACTACAATTACTACAATGGAGATGCTGTTACATCTACTTTTACCCGCTAATGTTAATATCGGTGGAAACCTCTGTTACTACCAATATTCATACTACGTCTATTACTTAGACAAATAGCGTAATGACAATTATGTAATAGTACCGAATTTCTACTACACATACACGCTGTACACGGATCTGAATGCTTTTTACAAGAGACAAGACCACTAGAACTGTTACGTCTACTACTACTACTACTACTACTACTACTACTACTACTACTACTACTACTACTACTACTACTACTACTACTACTACTACTACTACTACTACTACTACTACTACTACTACTACTACTACTACTACTACTACTACTACTACTACTACTACTACTACTGCCACTGTTGCTGCTGCTGCTGCTGCCGCTGCTTCTGCTGCCGCTGCTGCTGCCGCTGCTGCTGCTGCTGCTACTACTACTACTACTTACAGAGACGTTAATATTATATTGTCAGGTAATATTAAATGGGTATTCTTTCCCATCAGGGCGTAATGGGAGATAAAGTCATAACACAGAAACGAAGATCTGTTAAGACACAAACAGTCATACAAGAAAAAGAAACACGTTATCAAGAGAAACACGCTACAAGAGTTACAGACATACTCAGCACAAATCTAAGGACGCATGGTAGAATCGATTTCTGAAACACACAAGGGGCGATTTTGTTTCTCGCCAACAATATACAAGGTCAATAAACGCGGGAATATCTCGTGCCTTCTCCTACCGCTATGAATAATTTGTTTCTAAAGACGACTACCAACTCGCTGAAATAGACACCGACTCACTCTCTATACTTGGCCCTTAGCGCTGATACACTCTCTGAGATAGACCACACCTACGAGAAGAATATGATAGAGTCTACAATCAGTGGTTCCCGTCTGAAATATGCCCTGCTCATAGAACTACCCCTAGTACTACTACCTGTCAGAACTATCAGGACATCTAAGCATATAAAAAGAGAACCCCTGATCTTGCCAAACTAGAATACGAAGTGGATATTATGGTGTCACTGTGTAGGAAAACCTATCACTGTTTCGGTTCATACGCCAAGACAAGCACTAAAGGTCTTACTAAGAATCACAAAGTTTTGGACAAGGAAAGGTTCTTGAATGTCCTCACCACCCAAGGGGTGGGTGGGGGTAACAATATAATGTTTAAGAACCACGGGACGAATATCTACACGTATCACCAACATTGTGCTTCATTATCATATCTCTACACAAAACGACACATACAAACCGATATCGTCACTATCATACCTCTCCTCATTTAATGTTTGCCTATATATATGTACTAAAATTAGTATATACCTTCTTTGAACCGTGTTGTTATTGTTTCATGTTGTACACCACGTCATCGCTCACTTTAACCACCACATCACTATACGTAGCTCCCGTATACCCCGAGGGATCACTTGACCATACCCGCCTCACCTCCTCTGACGAGTCACTTGACCACGCCCAACCAGGAATAAAAATCATTATCGGACAATTGGAAGTTATCTTTTGCTTTGTGGAGCATATCGATAACCTCCACCTCCACAAAAATTCGACGTCTTAGTCACTTACTATACTACTGATGTGGCTATTTGTTTGTGGATATGTAAATGTGGATATGTGGGAGATGTGGATATGTGGATGTGGATAATTAGAAGATTTGGATATGTGGGAGATGTGGATATGTGAATGTTTATATATGGTAAATGTGGATATGTGGGAGATGTGGATATGTTGGAGATGTGGATATGTGGATATGGATAATTTGAAGATGTGGATTTGTCTTATATATGGATATGTGGGAGATGTGGATATATGGGAGATGTGGATATGTGGATTTTGATATGTGAAAGATGTGGATATATGGGAGCTGTGGAGATGTGGATGTGGATATTGGGAGATGTGGATATGTGGATGTGGATATGTGGTAGATGTGGCTGTGAATATGTGGATATGTGGGAGACGTGGATATGTATGAAATGTGGATATGTGGGAGGTGTGGATATGTTGGAGAAGTAAATATGTGGGCGATGTGGATATGCGGGAGATGTGGATATGTGGGAGATGTAAATATGTGGGATGTGTGAATATATGGGGGGTATGAATATGTGGGAGGTGTGGACATATGGAGAATGTGAATATGGGGGTGATATGTATATGTGTGAGATGTGTATATGTGGGAGATGGGGATATGTGGGAGGTGTGGATATGTGAGAGGTGTGGATATGTGGGAGTTTGCGAATATGTGAGAGGTGTGGATATGTGGGATATGTGAATATGTGGGAGGTGTAGATATGTGGATGTGGATATGTTATAGATCTAGAGCAGTATAATGGTAAATAATACAATCCTACGCAAAATAAAAAAATGAAGAGAGAGTTACTGCAGGAGATCAACGTTGCACAAATAAAATAAGTTGGACAAGTAAAAAATATAATACAATATGTTAGACAGTTAAACAGATATAATACAATATGTTAGACAGGTAAACAGATATAATACAATATGTTAGACAGGTAAACAGATATAATACAGTATGTTAGACAGGTAAACAGATATAATACAATATGTTAGACAGGTAAACAGATATAATACAATATGTTAGACAGGTAAACAGATATAATACAATATCTTAGACAGTTAAACAGATATAATACAATATGTTAGACAGTTAAAAAGATATAATACAATATGTTAGACAGGTAAACATATATAATACAATATGTTAGACAGTTAAACAGATATAATACAATATCTTAGACAGTTAAACAGATATAATACAATATGTTAGACAGGTAACCAGATATAATACAATATGTTAGACAGGTAAACAGATATAATACAATATGTTAGACAGGTAAACAGATATAATACAATATGTTGGACAGGTAAACATATATAATACAATATGTTGGACAGATAAACAGATATAATACAACATGTTAGACAGATAAACAGATATAATACAATATGTTGGACAGGTAAACAGATATAATACATTATGTTGGAGAGGTAAACAGATATAATACAATGTGTTGGACAGGTAAAAAGATATTCAGAAGGTCGAAGCTGGATCTGTACGTAGACAGTGGACTGAATCGCTGCGGAAGTCTGTTGTCTGTAAAGTCACCTTCATCTTCGTCCCGGGACATGCGGGAGTCGAGGGAAATGAACGAGCTGACAAACTAGCTGGCTCTGCACCCCCTGTAGATGGCCAGCCCATGGATCGTGCCGATGTTATTAACGTCCTTAAAGATATGGCGAGATCAGAGGACTTTGACGTCAATGATTCCACATCGCTGTCCAGGATGAAAGACCTTGGGAGTAAGAATCGGCACAGCCAGACGCGAGAGGTACATCGGGAAAACAAAGCGCCTCGTCAACCAACACAGAACTGGCACTATTAGCCACCGGACGCTGATGCATATGCTGGGGGGAGGATCTGAGCACCTATGGACATGTCCGGAGTGCAACGAAGATACCCCAACTGATAACTGATAACTGACTGATAACAGGTAAACATATATAATACAATATGTTGGACTGGTAAACAGATATAATACATTATGTTGGACAGGTAAACAGATATAATACAATATGTTGGACAGGTAAACAGATATAATACATTATGTTGGACAGGTAAACAGATATAATACATATGTTGGACAGGTAAACAGATATAATACATTATGTTGGACAGGTAAACAGATATAATACATTATGTTGGACAGGTAAACAGATATAATACAATATGTTGGACAGGTGAACAGATATATTACAATATGTTGGACAGATAAGGAGATATAAAAACATGCTGACAACTAGGCTGAAGAAAGGAGGAGTACAAGAGGAAGAGGACGGTTGAAGAGGGAGAAAAACACTAATAGAGGCACCGGGAAGATACTGTGAGACTGTGCTATCTTACTCAGAGACCGAGTGCCGAAACTCATTACAAGCGACCATAGTAGTGAAGACGACAAGTGATCAGGTCTGTAGCTGTAATGACTCCAGGTCCTCCTCCGACATTCTCCGTGTCAGGAGGTGAAATACAGGTCGAGCCCGTGTATGAAGACAAACTGGCCTTTGATGTGCCGCTACTAGGAGAAAAGTAATCACCGGCCGCCCGGCCTGGGTTATCACATCAATGAGGCCAGTAAATCAGGCCCACCCACCTGTCCCAAAACCCAGGTCAGGTTGCCGGGAGCCCAACGAGCGCCGGGAACATCGGCAATCTACCAATCTACCCGCAGCAACATTGGTTTGTGAAATTATTAGCTGGCACTAAATTTGCCGCCTTATCGTCTGTCTAATATTGTTGCAGTTGCTACCGCTTGTCTCGGCAACAATTAACGGCCGCGGGCTGGCCTTTGTTTGTGCCGCTGGCTTGTAAATCCGCTTTTATCTGTATCACGTCACCCTCATATTCTTCTGTCACCGCTCGACAAATTTAATCGCGCGTTCAAATATCTTTCCAATTCTGAACCTCCCCCCCCCCTCCCCCTTTTTGTTTTCTGTCCTTCTCACCATGGCGCCGCACATACAGACACATACATAGACATGGATACATAGATGTATACCCTCCTCCTTTACACATACACACACACTCACTCTCACACACACACACAAACACACAAATATTCGTACACACATAGACATAGGCAACCCTACACGTACGCGCACACATAGACCCCCTTACACATACACACTCACATAGACATACATACATACGCTTAGACATAGACACACCGCACGCACACACACACACACATACACACACCCCACACACACACCCCCCCCCACACACACACACACCCCACACACACACACACACACACACACACACACACACACACACACACACACACACAAAAGACCCATACAACATTTGTCATAGAATACACATCGACATTCTCAATTCGTTGTTTCATACAACATTTGTCATAGACTATACATCGATATTCTCACTGCCATATTTCTGTCATCTTTCTCCAGACTAACCTTCTTCCATACAATAGTTGTCATAGACTACACATCAGCATTCTCACTACCATATTTATGTCATCTCTCTCCAGACTGCCGTTGTTCATTACAATATTTGTCACAGTCTACACATCGACATTCTTATTTCGTTGTTCCATATTACAGTTGTCAAAGACTGTTGTTTGTCCATCAAGAATGATGAAGACCATTCATACTTCCAGTGGGGTTGAACGTATGGAGCTGTGAGTTCTAAGATGGCTGATAAGGCCTATTTTGGCTCGAAATGTTCTTCGGCAATGTGGGCAAAGAATGCTTGACGTTCCAGGAGGAGAATCTTCTGCAGTGGTTTTTCTGTCCAGCCTTTTCTTCACAGCTCTTGCAGTCCTGGTTGCTTCACGGGAGCCTGTGATCTGGCATGCGAGTTAAGTGACCAGCCCAGCGAATCTGAATCTTCATTACTAGAGTGTGGATATTGGGCATGGATGCTCTTTCTAGAATTTCAGTGTCTGGGATCTTGTCTTGCCATTTAATCTTCTATAGCAACCTACGGCAGACTGTGTGGAAGTGGTTTAATTTCCTAGCATGCCGCTGATAAACAGGCAAGTTTTCATAAGCATACAGCAGTGTGGATAGTACAACTGCTTCGTAGACTTTCAGCTGTGTTTGCAGGCTTATTCCATTTCTGTCCCATACATTCTTGTACAGTCTGCTAAATGCCGCGCTGGCCTTGGAGATTCTTGCATTCTTTTTGTCATCAATTGTGGCAGCTTGTGGCACAGTGCTACCAAGTTAGGTGAATTTGTCCACAACACTTAGTCTATGACCATTCACCTTGATATTCGGCACGGTGTGATTATTCCCTGGAGCTGGCTGTTACATAACTACAGTCTTCTCCAAGTTGATATTGAGCCCAAAGTTGGCACAGGCATATGAGAAAGCTGTAACATTATGTTGCATGTCTGCCTCTGAGTTGGCATATAGAGCGCAATCATCAGCACACAGCAGTTCTCTGACGGTGTCGCTGTTAGTTTTGGTTTTGGCTTTCAGCCTTCTGAGACTGAACAACTTTGCATCCATGCGGTAGTTGATGTCTATTCCAATGTCGTTGTTCTCGAAGGCATTCGTCAATATTACTGAAAACATGAGGCTGAACAGTGTTGGTGCCAGGACACATCCTTGCTTTACTCCATTGGTGACAGGAAAGGGCTCAGACTGTTCACCATTTTCCTTTTCTCTTGCCTGCATACAATCATGAAATAGCCGCACTACTTAGACAAACTTTCGTGGACAGCCATATTTCGCCATAATCTTCCACAGTCGTTCTCTGCTGACTGTATCAAAAGCCTTGGTAAGGTCAATGAAAGTGGAGAACATTTCGCAGTTCTGTTCCAGACATTTCTCTTGCAGCTGCCTTGCAGCGAAAGTTATGTCAACTATTCCTCATTCTTTTCTGAAGCCACACTGACTCTCGGGATGAAGACCTTAATCCAGATGGGACGTGAGGCGATTGAGAAGAATTATGGCGAGTAACTTTCCTGCAATTGAGAACAAGGATATGCCTTGGTGGTTGTCTCAGGATTGGTGGTTTCCTTTACGTTTGTAAGGTGGACTATTGACGCGTCCTTGAAATCTTGTAGCATGGTCTCGTTCACTAATATGTTTGTAAAGACTTGGTGAAGCTGCTCTGTTAGGACCGGCCCACCTGCCTTGTATATCTCCGCTGGATAGAGTCAATACCAGGCACCTTACCACTGGAAAGTTGCTGGATGGCTTTGTTTACTTCCATTATGATTGGCAAGTCAGCAAGGTTATCATTAGTGGGAACTTGGGGAAGGCAGTTGATGGTTTCATCATCGAAGAAGGAAGTTGCATTTAAGATGTTGCTGAAATGCTCTGCCCAGCGTTGAAGGATTTCTTTCTTATTGGTGACCAATGTTCCCCCATCTGCACTGAGGAGGGGAACCATGCCTGGTGATGTAGGACCATAGATCGTTTTCAGTGAGTCGTAGACTACCCATCGACATACTCACTACCCTGTTTCTGTCATCTCTCTCCAGACTGCCGTTGTTCCAGACAACATTTGTCACAGACTACACATCGACATTTTCACTTCGTTTTTCCATACAACAGTTGTCACATACTACACATCGACATTCTCACTCCCTTGTTCCATACAACAGTTGTCACAAACTACACATCGACATTCTCACTCCCTTGTTCCATACAACAGTTGTCACAAACTACACATCGACATTCTCACTTCGTTTTTCCATACAACAGTTGTCACATACTACACATCGACATTCTCACTAGGTTGTTCCATACAACAGTTGTCACAAACTACACATCGACATTCTCACTCTCTTGTTCCATACAACAGTTGTCACAAACTACACATCGACATTCTCACTTCGTTTTTCCATACAACAGTTGTCACATACTACACATCGACATTCTCACTAGGTTGTTCCATACAACAGTTGTCACATACCACACATCTACATTCTCACTGCGTTGTTCCATACAACAGTTGTCACAGACTACACATCGACATTCTCACTCCGTTGTTCCATACAACAGTTGTCACATACCACACATCTACATTCTCACTCCGTTGTTCCATACAACAGTTGTCACATACCACACATCTACATTCTCACTGCGTTGTTCCATACAAAAGTTGTCACAGATTACACATCGACATTCTCACTAGGTTGTTCCATACAACAGTTGTCACATACCACACATCTACATTCTCACTCCCTTGTTCCATACAACAGTTGTCACAGACTACACATCGACATTCTCACTGCGTTGTTCCATACAACAGTTGTCACATACCACACATTTACATTCTCACTCCCTTGTTCCATACAACAGTTGTCACAAACTACACATCGACATTCTCACTTCGTTTTTCCATCACACAGTTGTCACATACTACACATCGACATTCTCACTGGTTGTTCCATACAACAGTTGTCACATACTACACTAAGTGTCACATACCACACATCTACATTCTCACTGCGTTGTTCCATACAACAGTTGTCACAGACTACATATCTACATTCTCACTGCGTTTTTCCATACAACAGTTGTCACATACCACACATCTACATTCTCACTAGGTTGTTCCATACAACAGTTGTCACATACCACACATCTACATTCTCACTGCGTTGTTCCATACAACAGTTGTCACATACCACACATCTACATTCTCACTGCGTTGTTCCATACAACAGTTGTCACATACCACACATCTACATTCTCACTGCGTTGTTCCATACAAAAGTTGTCACAGACTACACATCGACATTCTCACTGCGTTGTTCCATACAACAGTTGTCACATACCACACATCTACATTCTCACTCCCTTGTTCCATACAACAGTTGTCACAGACTACACATCGACATTCTCACTGCGTTGTTCCATACAACAGTTGTACATACCACACATCTACATTCTCACTAGGTTGTTCCATACAACAGTTGTCACATACTACACATCGACATTCTCACTAGGTTGTTCCATACAACAGTTGTCACATACTACACATCGACATTCTCACTAGGTTGTTTCATACAACAGTTGTCACATACAACACATCGACATTCTCACTAGGTTGTTCCATACAACAGTTGTCACATACAACACATCGACATTCTCACTAGGTTGTTTCATACAACAGTTGTCACATACAACACATCGACATTCTCACTAGGTTGTTTCATACAACAGTTGTCACATACTACACATCGACATTCTCACTAGGTTTTTCCCCATACAACAGTTGTCACATACTACACATCGACATTCTCACTAGGTTGTTTCATACAACAGTTGTCACATACAACACATCGACATTCTCACTAGGTTGTTCCATACAACAGTTGTCACATACCACACATCTACATTCTCACTGCGTTGTTCCATACAACAGTTGTCACATACCACACATCTACATTCTCACTGCGTTGTTCCATACAACAGTTGTCACATACCACACATCTACATTCTCACTGCGTTGTTCCATACAACAGTTGTCACATACCACACATCTACATTCTCACTGCGTTGTTCCATACAACAGTTGTCACATACCACACATCTACATTCTCACTGCGTTGTTCCATACAACAGTTGTCACAGACTACACATCGACATTCTCACTGCGTTGTTCCATACAACAGTTGTCACATACCACACATCTACATTCTCACTCCCTTGTTCCATACAACAGTTGTCACAAACTACACATCGACATTCTCACTTCGTTTTTCCATACAACAGTTGTCACATACTACACATCGACATTCTCACTAGGTTGTTTCATACAACAGTTGTCACATACCACACATCGACATTCTCACTATCGTTGCTTCCATACAACAGTAGTCACATACCACACATCTACATTCTCACTTCGTTGCTTCCATACAACAGTTGTCACATACTACACATCGACATTTTCACTTCGTTGTTCCATACAGCAATTGTCACATACTACACATCTACATTCTCACTTCGTTGCTCCATACAACAGTAGTCACATACTACACATCGACATTTTCACTTCGTTGTTCCATACAGCAATTGTCACAGACTACACATCGACATTCTCACTGCCATATTTCTGTCATCTCTCTCCAGAAAACCGTTGTTCCATACAACAGTTGTCACAGACTACATACACATCGACATTCTCACTTCATCGTTCCATACAACATTTGTCACAGACTACACATCGACATTCTGAGTTCGTTGTTTCATAGGTATGGTGTCAAGCCCCATTGAGAGTCGGGATTTTTTCACGTGGACTTCTAGTTAAAAAATTTCCCCTGGTCTCTGGGTAGTGAGATCGGACGCCCGTGTGTATTGCTGCGCACGTAAAAAAAAATTCCTTGGCAATTGGAAACCGAAAAAGAGTAGCCTAGCGGCGCTGCCCGGGCAAAATTTCGAGTTAAAATATAGCTTAAAGCATTTCAGGGTCCTCGCCAGTGCTACGGAGTTCGTGAACTGAGCTGAGATTCTCCGGACTCAGGCTTGGGTTAGGAGTAGAATGGAGCACATATTGGTTACATCCGGGTGCCGTGATGTTGATCCGTCGATTAAACTAAACTAAACTAGTTGTAACAGACCACACATCGATATTCTCACTGTGTAGTTTGTAACAACAGTTGTCACAGACTACACATCGACATTCTTACTCCG